>BQNB010046341.1:0-43751 GCA_026074375.1 Tanacetum coccineum | reverse complement strand
CAAGTAAGGTTATTTATCATTAATCATTTAATATGTCTATGTGTTGTGTGATTAATTTATATTCTTGCTTTATCTTTAACATGCTAAGCTAAACCCTCCTTTGTATTTACTTATGATTGCATGAAACTTAGGTTGTAGATCCTTTTGATGTTCCTTCTTGTTGATGAATGTGCGCTTTAGGCTTTAGAAAACCAACTTTTGTCTGTATCGCTGTTGAAATGTCTAGGGAAACGCGAGTAGTGTAGAAAGGATACCATCGGTAACAGTCTTCATACTACCTTACCCCTTATATGGTTGATCCCTCTTAAGTTATTTCACATGCATTTAATATACTCTCAGGGGCCTTGTAATATTCTTCATACTACCATACTTGTGCGTTGCCTTATCAGAATATTAAATAGACGGCGGGTTCGTGTAATCCGTTCATGACCTAGGAAATACTTACACAGATCATCACAAGTGTGACAAGGCAACAGATCTAGGAGAAGCAATCTGAGGAGTAGTGCATGATTAGGTAAATACATTTTTTTTATCATAAAGTTATCACCAATACATAGATTATAATTAGCTTAATTATTAGTTAATCAAACCAATCTCTCAAATTATGATATTTACCTACTTTCCATAAAATATAAAAACACAAAAAGAATCTTCTCTCAACCCCATAGAATTTTGTTAGACCGTGTTCGAGCCTTCCCAACCTATTTCCCTAGAGAACGATAATAACCCCCGAGTCTTACCTATACTACACTGCAACGCGCGCGCGCGCGCGCGAGAGAGAGAGAGAGAGAGAGAGAGAGAGCGAGCGCGCGCGCGCGAGCACACACACGCCCACCAACCCACCTCTCCCACACAAGGGATATGCGTTATATATTACAAGAGATGACCGAATGGCCCTTGGTGGGTTTTAAGTCCGTGGACTAAGCTATATTAGCTTAGTCCATCGTTCTATCTATTACATTTATTACAACCGGTAAGTAGGCTAATAATCGCCACTTTCGTATATTCAAAAAGAATGCCTCGTCGCAACACGCGACCGCTGTGTCACTCGTTAATCTACATTTAATAAGAGAATGACACATCACTATTGGGGTTCTTCACGTGTCGCCTTAGCCTTACAATACTGCCTTGGCCTGACACCGATCATGAGTTTAAATTTAGCAAAAAGAATTCGACCTCTGCATTTAAACCAAAATTGCACTATTATTTATGATTAACTACATTGGTCGATATGAGTAATGGTTGAGATCTCATTGTTACAGCAATAAAAAGAAGATAGAACTATTTTAAAAACTGTGAATACTCGAGAAGCATACACAATTGTATAATACAAATGCACTAATATGCCCAAAGTTGTGTGTGTTTCCTAGTTGCACAGTCCATAGATCTTCTACATTACTTATACGCTAGATTGTTTTAGCATAACCATAAGAAATTAAGGTCATATGCAGGAATAACCAAAACATTTTACGTAGTATTGTGAAACGAAGAGAATACTTAGTTTGGACCTTTGGGAGTTTGGGGTATACATTTGCACATTCATATATAAGGCCCATTAAGACCAATCGTATATAGACAATCCAATGTGTTATTGTGAAATTTGTAGTGTTTAGTTGTATGTTGTGCTTAAGAATGTAAAGATAAAATAGTATAATGAACATAGTGGGGTCATTGTACCTTTATAAGCAAAACTCAATACAGCTGATTTGTTTTCTACCTATATCAATGCATGGATGATTATGTTATTTCAAAATTAAAATACTTAGAAGCAAAGAGGTATACTAGTCTTTTCCTTAGACATCTTGAATAATAATATCATAATCTAGGTGACACATGAAATTAAAGGCTCAAGTCCAATAAACAAACTAGGTGGTGTAAGTAGAAAATTGTTTTAATAGTAAAATGTCTATTAAGCCCTCATGTAAATCAGTAAATATATGTAGAAGGAGAAAGCATGGTGTAAAACTTTAAATCACTTGTGACGTTTGAGGGAACCGATTTCTAATAAAATGTTTACAAAGATTTTGAAGAGTTATAAAAGCTAATGAAAGTTGGCTAGCTTTTAAATTGCTTCATCATGTACTTTTTATTTAGACAAAAATTGATCAAATTACTTGCTGTGGTGTATGCTTTGATTGGTTGTGCTTTTCTTAAAACTTTATCTTATGATTAAGTTGTTAAACATGATTCGATTAGAATGATGTTCAAGAAGATCCTATAAGATACCCTTGTACTTTTAGTGATCATTATGGCAATGATGATCATATTCAACATTGTAATGATGACGACAATGAGAATCATGATCATAATAATATGATGAATTCATGATAGTTATCTAAGGAAGATTAATTTAATACCAATAAAATAAAAAGAAAAAGGCCAATAACATTAACAGGTAGAAGACCATGCTGTTTTTGGGTCCATAGGCCCACAGATTCTAGTTGGGTACCATGTGATTGGCATGTCCTACTCCTTTCTTAAGTTTTATCTTCTTTTGAGTCCCAAAAAAAATCTAAGACAACGATTAAGTTTATAAATTAGTAATCACGTCTTTAACAACAATGATTGTTAGACTTGATTTAGTATAGTTTAGTCACTGACCTCCAGAATTTTTTTATGTTTGAAATTAAGATATTAGGCATTAATTAGTGCATTAATCCAAAAAGAGTTCCCCTTTATATTTGGCAATTTTATAAACTTATATCGAACTTGTGATATACGGAGTATTAATTAGTAGTACGAGTAGTCCATAAATTAATAAGAAGCACTTGAGATCTCTTAGCACTTACCGATAAGCTTTTATCAATCAGTGTCACGCATAAATATAAAAAACTAATAGAATTAGATTCGTCTTCCATATACAAGGTACGTATTCACATGCCTCACTAGACATCCCGTTCTGGCAAAGTAATAGCTCGTGCGGCGAATGCCCGTGAACTATTGGTGTCAACAATTTAGTAATTAGTTCTATCTAAAACATGAGATAGTGTAGATGGAAAATCTCAAGACCAAACTGAGCCTAGACGATTGACCATATGCAATTTTCAAGTTGATTATAGGTGCATTTTATTATTTTACATATTCTGAATTTCTGATATCGAGTCACTAGTTTTAATGCTCGTGCATGCATGGGGTTTAAACATATTGTTTTTAAAAAATATATATATAATTTTATTTAAAATTAAAATTAAACCACTAAAGTTTTTTTAAATACCTCCTCTTTTTTCAAGTTTTTGTTTTTATAAATTTGACACATATATTTTTATGTGTTTTTTTTCTACATCAAAATTCTCCACCAAAATTTTTTAATCTTGACAAAATTAATTCAATTTTGACTTTTTATTGACCAATCAGAATGCACGATTTTGCCTACGTGGCATAATCAATCCATCTGATTGGTCTAACTTTTTAATTCATAAGATTCAATTTGATAGAAAACTCCGAAATAATGTAATTCTTTTATTATATAAAAGATTGGCCAAGTTATGAAGGGTCTATGTGAATTGTGGGCCTTTAAGAATTTTTATTTTTACACTATACACCTTTATATTAGTGCACAATTTATATTTTGTAAAGAAATTGTGGTTTAACCTTTCCAAGTTTTAAAATTTAAACTTTGACCCTCTTAGTAACACTGTTCAAACTTCGCCACCGTATCGAGTTTTGAAAGTTTATTTCAGCTTCCTACAGAGAGTTTTGATTCGGGTTTTAATTTTCTTAAGTTATCATAATTAATAATTATTATTACTTTCTTCGTAGTTTTATTGTACTCTTTTGATTTGTTGAAGACTTTTTTTTTCAACTTTAATCTTTAATATAATGTTTGTGTTATAGTAATACTTAATAAAGTTATACAAATGAAAATACATTTAAAAACCAATTCATTTATATATTTTACATCAAGTATTGTCTAACACAAATTTTTTTTTCAAAAAACAATAAAAGTAAAACAAAGAAATATTAGAACAAATAGTGTTTGATGATGGAAGCTTACGCTAGGCACTGTAGTGACCACCATCGACCTTCATTTTTCCGGTCACATCAGCTTTTTCTCTCCAACGATTCACATACGACTTTTTACCACTATAAAGTGACATTCATTTTTTTTTCAAACTTTTTTAATAACAAAATTATATTTTATTAAATAATAAAAACATTACATAATAATTCAAATAACATTAAAACACTACAATAATAAAATGACTAAACTAGTATTGATTTTCATAATCTCAAATGTGTTTCAATAAATCGGTTTATAGGCTTAGATGAGTTGTTCTGTTGATAATCTCTCGAGTAACTTTAATCGATTCTTGATGCGTTCTTACTGGATCATCATCACGGTGTTGTTACTCTCGAAAAAATTTAGAAGATATCGCCACCTCGTTGTCATGAATTGTCATATTATGTAATATGATGCATGTGTACATTACATCTGATACTCTACATCACGACATCCCTCGAGCCGGATGTTTAATTAGCTTCCACTTCTTCTTTGATACACGAAAAGTTCGTTCCACATCTTTCTTTGTTGATTCGTGCTTCGTCTTATACAATATTCGTTTATGGTCATTCACACCCGAATTTTTAATGGATTTAATAAGAACAGACCATTGCGGATATATCCCGTCAGTAAGATAATATCCCTTTTATAAGTCACGTTGTTAGCCACGAATGGAACATTCGGTGCTTTCCCCGCTTTGAGATAACTGAAAATAAGGGATTGACGTAAAACGTTCACGTCGTTATTCATCCCGAATACACCAAAGAACGCATACCAAATCCATAAATCATTGGAGGCTATCTCTTCCAATAAAATGAATGGATTTGGCCCAGTGACCCCCCTAGAAAATTGAGCTCTGCATGCAACTGGGCAATTCTCCCACGGCCAACCTATACGATCAATGTTTCCTAACATCCTAAGAAATCCTTGCTTTTCCTCGTGATGAGCATAGAGTTTTTCCATGTCAGTATATGTCGACTTTCGCAAAAACTCTTCACCATATAACTCCATGATGGCCTTACAAAACATTTGGAGACACTTACGGGATGTTGTCGCATCCATTTGCAGATATTCGTCCAGAGAATCAGGAACTGATTCGTATGTCATTTGACGAATTGCGAAAGTACATTTCATCAATGATGAAATACTAACTCTTCCCGTACAATTAGTTGTTTGTTGAAAAAATGGGAATGATCGGTTACCTCTCGAACAATTTGTGTGAATAGTTTTCGGCTCATTCTGAACCGCATACGGAATCTTGCTTCTTCATACTCTGGGTGTTCGGAGAAGTAAGCCGCCACTAAACGATTATGAGCACCGTAACGATCTCTTTCTATTAAGGTTCGTTGGATTTTTGGTTTTGACGCTTCATAAGCCGCTTGACATGCCTCCGTAAAAATAGCAAGCTCGCTATTAACTTCATCTTCATCTTCATCGTCCGAAGAGTTATAAAATAAAAAAATCGGAAGACATTAGATTAAATGTGTAAAAGTGTATAGAGAGAATTTGTTTGAATGTGTATAGAGAATGGTGGTTTAAATTTATGAATAAAATAGTGAAATGAGTTGAGTATTTATAATGTTAAAATGTTAAAATTTTAAAAGTTATTTTTTTATATATTAAATGAAGGTAATCGTTTTTCTTTTTACATTCTCACATTTGACCATCGATCACAGGCACGGCCCACATACATAGGCGACCGACGCCGACAGACTCCTTAGTTCAAGTCAACCGACGCCGAGTAAGAGGGTCGACCGACCCATTGTGCATAGCCTTATAGCCTTATATAATTGAGTGGCATGCCATGGGTGATGGGACCACATGACCGCACGTGCACTCGCTAAAGCTTAAAATGCTCCCGTCTGTTCTAGACGCTAATAGCCGTACTATCTGTAAAGTAGTATTCTCATTTATTTTTAATTATTATTTCTGTTAATAGAATTATAATATTATTTCATTTTACGTATATATAGTTCTAAAGAAGCTTGGAAAGTGAACTTGACTTTAAACACTTTTGACACAAGTGTCAACTCTAACGTAATTGGTAATACTTTAATATAATATATTAAAATTGAAAGTTTAGTAACAGATAAGAGCCTTAGGTGTAGTAACGCCGGCGTTGGCGTTGGCCGGCGTTGTCCGGCGTTACTATACCGTCGGAAGGCGTTGACCAACGGCGTTGGACTCAGGGTTGCCGAGCCAACGTGCGTTGGGTGTGTTTTAAAAAAAAAATCATTTTACCCCCCTAACGGCTAGAATTTAAATTTTACTCTTTCCTCCCAATTTTGAAATGTTTCATTTTAGCCCCTAACGGCTAGTATTTATTAAAAAAAAAAAAAAAATTCATTTTACCCCCTAAAACGGCTGATTTTTTTAAAAAAAAATTTCATTTTACCCCCCTCACTCAACTCACTATATATACAACACATTACCAAATACAAAATCACATACAAATTCACCACTCTTCAAATACAAACATACATCTTTTTAGCAATAAAAAAAATGTCTGAATTTCCCAACAACGGTTTCATGAATCTCCTCACCGGGTCGATGACGCCGGAACAGTTTCAACAATACCAACAAGAACAACAACAAGCTTTTTTCCGATGGCAACAATCACAAATCCTAAACCGTGATTTAGATAATCTACAACAAAACCCACCATCATTCCACTCAGAATCTTCCCAAACACTCACTCAACCTCAACAAGTCGATTCGCCAAAAAAAGACGGTTGCAAGAAAACTAAAGCCCGAAGGGGAAAAAATGTTGAAGACGAGCCTCAAGTGCCGGTAGCAGCGGGCCGTTGACTTCCGGTCGAAGAAGAATTGCTTGCAACATGTTACGTGGCCATTTCCGAAGATAATAATGTCGGAAGGTCACAAAAGCATGACACGTTTTGGTATCGGGTTTTGAACGAGTTCAATTCGAAAAAATTTCAAAACCGTACGAAGGATATGTTGACTAGTAAATGGCATACGTTGAATGCCAATTGCCAAAAGTTCAACGCCGCGTACAAACGGGCCAAACGTTTGGGGAAAAGTGGCGAAAACGATGTGGATTATTTGAAACGGGCTCAAAGTATTTACCGTGACGAGCATAGAGGGGTCGCGTTTTCTCAAGAAGATGCTTGGGCCGTTTTGAGATTCCACCCGAAATGGGACGCACCGGAACAAGTTGACTTAACCGGAGACGTCCCCGGGGCTAGCCAGGAGGATCTATTCGGTCACGATGCACGACCACGTCCGCCCGGCAAACAACGGCCCGCCAAGAAAAGCAAATCCGACGCAACGGCGAGCACCGGTGGAAGTAGCGCGTCGGCCCAATTCGGGGAGCTAATGGAGCAGGAGCTTCGTCTGAAACGGGAAGCCGCCGAAAGGGCTTTCGAAGCTCAAGCCGAAAAAGACCGCACACTAATGCGGTTGGAGGAGTTGAGGTTTCTAGCTACTAGCACCAAGGATTTGGACGAAGACGACGCCTATTGGATCAAGAAGCAAAAAAAATTGATCAAAAACAAAATGAAAAATGATTTGGGTGACGAGGACGACGAAGACGAAGACGAGTAGTTTTTTTTTAATTCGTAACGTGTTTTATTTTATGTAATTTGTATGTTTAATTATGAATGAAATGATTAGTTTGTTAAAAGAATGAAATAATTGTTTAGGGGGTTTTATAAAAATAAAGAGGTGAGTGATGTTATTTGGTGTTATGATTAGGGGAGTGGTGTTGGTGTTGGTGTTGGTGTTATGCTGATGTGGCGCTGACGTGGCAGTCAAAAAATGGTGTTATGGTGTTACTACACCTGAGGCTCTAAGGGGAGTGATGTTGGTGTTATGCTGATGTGACGCTGACGTGGCAGCAAAAACTTGGTGTTGCCAAGTTACGTTATCGTATTACACGCATTGTAACAGTTTCCAACAGATCGCTGTCACTGGATAACTCTGTCAACGCTAATAAACTGAATTTTTGAAAAGATAAATACACATTGAAAAAAGAAATAGAGAAAACCAAACCAAATCAGCTAATAAACGAGAATATTTAATAAGTGTTTCTAATAGGTACAATCAAAGCTTTTAAGATAATCTATACTATATATAAAAGAGATTAATATCTCTCTCTTATTAATTATTTAAGTAATACATATTTATATGCACATTGTGCAAGCTATCTATACTACATATTTAAGTAATATATATTTGATTAATACATATTTATATGCACATTGTACTAGCTAATATAACACGTCGGTTACAAAACTTGAATTGAATGTTGTCATTATGATCATCTGCATTATTAATTTAATAAAAATATGTTCAAAAATAATTAAACTTTATACCACTCAAGTCCAAAAATTAATATGAAATGGTTTGTGATAAAGTTATCTCTTAAAATTTCCGTCATGCGTAAAGTCGTTATCACAAAAAATATGTAATCGAAAAATATCGCTCGCTAAAAATATGATTACAGGGTATCCGCCGCCGCATTGCGCGGGTACCCTGCTAGTTTAAATATAAAAAAGATAAGTACTTACAAAAATTATAATTTTAGGCAAGACAAAAACATTTTAATGATATTTTTAAAGAAACATCGTCTTCGGAGACATTAGAAGTCGATTGAAATCCACGTTAGACAAGAGTTAAACGACACGCAAGGATGTCAACACACAAAGGGATGGAAATACTCTATGAGCGTCTAGGGTCATAGCTAAAGAGTCATGAGACGTTGGTTAGATCATCTTATATCTCACTCATGCTGATATTTCTAACAACATCCGATATGACTGAGACATTAAGTTTTCTTACTCCAGATTTACCAGACTAAAGAAGATTCTTATTTTTCCGCGTGCTTTTGCGTTATCCGGATAATGACTGCTCTAAACACGGATAAGTTGCTCTAGAATAGGAGAGCTGAAACCCCCACTAACTTTGAACATATCAATTGAAGGGGCATGCATATCTTTACATATCCATGTTGGGCATAATATCCGGGTAAAGCAAAAGCACAGGAGAAAATAAGGACCTCATTTGTTTTGTTAAATCTGGAATAACTGCCTAGAGTATATAAGACCGAGCGTTCTGCACATCACGATCCCCTTTGAATATGCCACCATTGTAGAAGGGCACCAAATGTAAACGAACTCCTATTATCATTCCCGCGAGAGCTTTGATCTGATGGAAGAAGTTCTAATAAGAGCTGCAAACATGAATGAGATCCGCGACATGAGTTAATAATATTTTACTACATAACTCTTAAAAAATCCCCAAAACAGAAAGATAAAAAGTTTTACTTCATTATGCTTTCATCCTCAGTTGCATGGGCTTTCTTGAACAGGTTGTCAATCATTTATCATGGGCCATTAAAAGAGTGGTAGCGGCACCAATGAGATCCTGCACACGTAAATGAGACGTTCATCGCGACGATCATTTAAAAATGTACTATTCATAATTATTTTGATTTAACAAATGATCTTTACTACATCATCATTGTGTGAAAACACTTTTGTAAATGCTTTGTGAAGATAACATTTCTCTGTATTGACTTCTTTATCTATATGACATTAATAATGTATATGTTCGATATGCCGAAGATTAATGTAGAAAAATGGGATTTTTGGATGTGTGGCTTATATTCATCAAACACTAAAAACATAACACGTAGTATAAGACAAATGATCTGATATAGTCAAATATGAAGTGTGTGGAACGAATGCGTATTAGACTAATTCTTATTCGTCTACTTTAATATCAACTTTGATTTGATACCTGCATTAAAGATGATAATCACTAATGTAGAAAAATGGGAGTTATTGGTGTTGATGTCTTGGTTTCTAGTAGGAATTACATTGTACGTATTTGTAAACTTTCTGCGTTTACTTACACTAAATCAAAGTCTACAATATCATAGTGGAAGAAACTATATAGGATTGTGGAAAAAACTATATAGGATGTTGACTCGTCTTTACATAATGTAAACCACAACTAAAAAAACGTGTTCCATGCTTGCGTGCGGTAACATACGTCGGATAATAATGAAGTGTAGCTGCCAAATTGATAGTGAAATGAAACTCATACATGAGAAAAAGAAAATAACTAAATTTGAAGAGCAAAACAAAAAATAAACAAAGCTAAAACTAGGACGTTTTATTGTTATAGGTTGCTATTTGTTAATTATTATAGGAATATGAGGTTTTGGTTTAGTTCTTGTTGCTCTGCTTTTCAAAGAACCATGACCCAAATGAAATTTATAAACTTCTTAAAAGCTGGTATTCTACTAATTAATTAAATAGAAAAAGTTGTCATTATATATATATAGAAAGGTGTCACTAAAAGTCCAAGTAGTGTCCCTAAGTAAAATATCAAGTTTCGTGGCGTGCTGATATGGATTTGAATAACAAAATGTAAGGAGTTGTTATATTCTTTATCTATCTATATAAAGATTCAGATTCAGTACAAAGTATTCAATTGCAGTAGTTATGACTCAATTTCATTAATGCCTATAAATATTTGTGTCTTTCTTTATGCCTTCATTTACTGTTTATGACTCTGGCAATTAAAACCCCCTCCGGTAATATTTAACTCTTGAGAGTCTCTACAATCCCCTCAAAACTGTTAATTGAATGTGTTGGTATTAAAGTTCCAAAAACCACTCTGTGTGAAGTCTCGAGACCTGTAAGATGAATGTCAAGGGTCTCTAAATTTAATGTGGACGTATTCAAGTCTAAAACCCTATGTGCACTTTGTAATTCACGAATCAGGTATGTTGTATTTCCAATTAGCAGACAAAGAAGCTGAAGCTAAAAGCATCATTAAAAGTATTGTTTCATCACAGCTGCAAAAACATGTTCCTGTACAAGAGGGATCTATTTTGTGCGAAGGAGTTGAAAAGGGAAGTAAGTGAAGAGAAATCATAAGAGACAAATGCATAAATCAACCACTGATACAATTCAATCAACAAGTTCTCAACCACTGAAGTCGTTGTCATTTAAGAAGCGGTGTTCGTGGTTTTCTGTTATGATTCGGGGTTTAGTAAAATATAAACTAAAGAGAGTTTGTGTTTTTGTTTCGAAAACAAAGCGTTTTATAAAAATTATGTGCATCAGTGTTTGATACAGTGCTCAAATGAAGAAAGTAACTTACAACACTTGCATAGCTTTAGTACAATTGATAAGAAGTTGAAACTATAAGAATTGTAACAAGAGTGTAACAATCAGATTTTGCCCACAGACTAAGCCTGGTGCAACGCACAAGTGTCGACAAGCCTCGTTAAGATATAACTATGTGTTTTTTTTTCTCTCATTAACTTGGATAAAATAAGTGCATGATTAATGATTATTGATTATAATTATAGTCACGATGACAATTTCAAAGATGTACAAACGAATAAAGATAAGTCTAGACGCTAAAACTTGATGACATAAAGCTTTTTCTCCCGGATACTGATGTTCATCAATGTTGTATATTTTTTGAGGAATGCTAGAATGATATTCTTTTTAGATAAATAAATTTATATAATGACATGTCATGTAATTTGTTGCATTTTCTATCTTCTTTTTAGACTATCTCTTTTTTATGCAGACAATAATACACATGATATGTCATTATGTGAATTTATTTATGTAAAAAGGTGTGGTTCTACCATTTCTCATATTTATTAGCTACAATTAATTGTAGCCAACTGACTATAATTTTGTGCTATAAATCGTGGCTCTTTGAGTTATTGTGTGGGTCCCTGAGTCCTTACTTTGAGTCCCTGAATAATTTCTTGTGTATTTTTAATGCAAAATTGTAGCCGGTTGGCTACAATAATTATAGCCATATTATCCCAATTTTTATATTGTCGAACCTCTTCGTCTATTTTTATTTTTTTTCTTTGCACTTAAATATATGAATCAGTTTGCCTACGTTTTATTTTTCACCAAAATATGTCACTTATACACTCATATACAAATACAATTTTGCAACTCGGCCGTGGTTGGAGGTTGGAACCACACGTTCTCTAACGAATGACTGGATGGTATTTTGATGAACGATGACCATGTATTACATTTTTTTTTTGAACGGCGAATTTTATTGAGAGATAAAAAACTAGCAATGAGCTAGAAGATTACAAAGTGACAAGGTGAGGGTTTTTAAGCCACTCAATCCAACTAAAATAAGCTTTATATCTGTAACGACACTAGTAGAAAGATCAAGATTGCACTTCATCAAAAATAGCCGCCTTTGATGGAGACTCAGAACCGAAGATAGTTTTATTACGGAAGTTCCAAATATGCCACCATGTCACATAACAAACTCCTTCAAAAATACGCTTATGTTTGATCGAAAGCCGAAGACTCAAGATCCAAACCAATCATTCTTCATAAGAAGAAACTTTCATATACGGAATATTCCACCAGCTGATGATCAAATGAAGGATATCTCTAGCAATTTGGCAAGTGAAGAAGATGTGCCTAGTTGATTCCACCGCTTTACCGCATGTAGGGCATAGAATAGAGTCAATATCCATTCCACGACGAGAAATGTTCAATCTAGTTGGAAGATTATCTAACTTGATTTTCCAAGCTAAAACATTTACCTTAATAGGCACCGCTTTGATCCAACGAGTGCTAGAAGAGACCTCCGATAACGTGAACTCGTCGATCAATTTTCTAATTGAGGCGACGGTGAAATCTCCTGAACTTTGCAAGGACCAAATCCATCTATCCCTGATGTTTACGAGAGAAGTACCTTCCACCATCGCCTTCAGAGAATCAAACTGATCTTGCTCCACTCCTCCCCTAGGTTCACGACGGAAAGTGAAAGCCAAGCTGTTTTGAGATAACTTAGAAGCAACATCAATGTTTTTGCAAGATTCCAGTGCGTAAGCCCTTGGAAACAAAAATTTAAACGCAACATCCCCATGCCAAGTTTCTTCCCAAAACAAAGTATCTGAACCGTTGCCCACTTTTTTGTTAACGAAACTGAGTAAATTTAAACCCCGTTTCTTTAACAAATCCACCTCTTTAACAATGTCGAGCCAAATAGAAGGATAAGAGACTTTCACCTGTTTACCAATTTTTCCGTGATCTCCATGAATAGATTTGATGACGTTCGCCCATAGTGAAGAGTTTTGAGAAAGGAAACGCCACACCCATTTAAACATGAGAGCTCTATTCAGAGCGTATAAGCTTGAAATTCCAAGGCCGCCTTTTTCTTTAGAAGCTAACACATTTGTCCATTTCACCCAAGTCGGTTTTTTAGCAAGAGGATCAGAACCATTGAAAAAATGTGAACGAATGGATTCCATACGTTGCAGAATCTTCATAGGAACTTTGAATATAGACATATGATAAATAGGCATCGATCCTAGAACCGATTTAAGAAGGGTTAATCTACCTCCTATCGAAAGAGTCTTCATCTTCCATTTAGATAAACGAGAAGCCATTGCTTCGATCGTTTCATTCCAAGACTGGATTCTAGACATATGGCCACCCACTTTCGAACCTAAATAAGTAAATGGAGTTTTAAGAGTGACACAACCAATCTTTCTAGCTGCTTGAGCCACTTTGTCAGCATCCACATAAATCCTCATTAACTTACTTTTAGACATGTTGAGACAAAGACCTGATGCACGGTAAAAGCATTCCAAAACTTGAACAATCGTATCAAGATTTGACTCATTCCATTGACCCATGAAAATAACCTCGTCGGCGTAAAACAAATGGGAAAGTTAAAGAGAGGGACTTAACATAATACCTTTGAACATACCAGCATCAACTATTCTTTGGAATGAGATGTGTAATGTTTTTATAACCAAAATGAACAAGAAAAGAGATAAAGGATCACCTTGTTTGAGACCTTTGTGGAATTGAAATTCTTCCATAGGACTACCATTCACAATAACCGAACCCCTAGATGATCGAAGACAACTTTGAATCCAAGAGCACCATTTCTCACCAAAACCGAACCTTCTCAAAATGTCGTCTAAATAATCCCATCGAACCGAATCAAAAGCCTTCTCGAAATCCACTTTGAAAACCAAAGACTGCTTCTTTTTTTATTGACACCATTGAACAATTTCGTTTAGGATAAATGGACCATCGAGGATTTGCCTATCCGCAATGAAAGCTGATTGAACTTCATTTACGAGATAACCCAGAATGAGAACAAGGCGATTCGCTAAGATCTTGGCAATGATTTTATACATACTACCAATTAAGCTAATAGGTCTAAAGTCTTTGACCATGTTAGCATCGCGAGTTTTCGGAATCAAGGCAATAAACGAAGAGTTGCTGCCTTTAGGAAACTGACCATGATGAAAAAAACTCGTCACAGCATCAACCACGTTACTCTCTAAAATATTCCAGTAACGACGATAGAAACGGAACGTGAAACCATCAGGGCCAGGAGACTTATTGATTGTGAGTTTTATATACTATAAAATATATAAAAATATTCCAAAAGAGCAATTAAGAACTTTCCTAAAATCAGGCTGTAGCGTATTTGGAAAGTTTAGATCAAGTTGGAGACGAGAATCTTGTGGGTGATCAAAACGATTTTTAAAGTGAGACAGAAATTCCCGTTTAACCAGGTGAGGGGAGTCAATCAAGTTACCATCGACCAAAATGCCACGAATGGCTAGCTGACTTCTTTTTTTATTGAGAATTCCGTGGTAGTACTTAGAATTCTCATCGCCCTCGATTGCCCATTTAATCTTTGATTTTTAGGCAGCTTCGAATGATTGAAGGTTCTCTAATTTTTGAAGGGATCTGACAACATTAGCTCTTTTGTTTACGATCTCTACATCACCACAACCTTTGTCTATCATCCAGTCCAAATCAGCAAGATCAGATTTAAGAGTTCTTTTCCTGTTAATTGAGGACATCGTATTTCCTTTGTTCCATAAGCGGATATTTTCTTTCAAGTGTTTCAGTTTCTTTATCAGTTTAGTCATAGCATTTGGCTCTACCACAACAGCTTCTTTCCAAGAATCTTCAACAAATTTATCAAAACCTTTAATTTCGAACCAATAATGAAAGAACCTAAATGGAGCAGGTCTGTAATCGTAATGAGATTTACGCATTAAAACTGGATGAAGATCAGATAAGAAGCGTTCCAATGTGATAGCAGAAATATTTGAACATGAATTCATAAGACTTTCGGAGATAAGAAAACGGTCAAGTTTGCTCATCTTGGAAGCAGATTTATGACACCAGGTATAAGAACATCCTCCTAAAGGCACTTCTTCTAAGCCCGCATTAGAAATGAACAAGTCAAACGAATTAGCTCCATGCACATTAAAAACTGAACCAAATCTTTCATCTTTTTTCTGGACTTCATTAAAGTCCCCTATAACAACAACCTCACCTGCCCACTGAGCTATCACATGAGACAAGTAATCCCACAATATCTTCTTTTCAATAAGATCTTGAGGGGCATATATCGAAATGATGAGAAGTTTAGTACCGTTAGGAATCTAATCACCTCTTACCATGACAAAATAGTCTGAGATAGTCACATTAAGTTTGCTAAAAGATTTAGGGTCCCAAACACATAAAATCCCACCCGAGTTACCAACAGAAGCACTGTGAGCATAATCAAAAGCAAGCTTTCCCCAACATCTCTTTAAACTAAAGAGATTAATGTTCTCCATTTTTGTTTCCTGTAAAGTTAAAAAATTAACCTTGTTAGTCACGCATAACTCCTTAACCCAATCTTTTTTGGCCTTTTGGGCAAGTCCTTGGATGTTAAGAGACATAAAGTTCATCGATTGGCATTGTTCACTCCTTGGGATTTGATGATCTCTTCTATGTTTTTAATGCAACCCTCCATGTTATAGCCCATAGTATGTCTCACCTTAACCATTTTCTCCATCACTTGTAATATAGATCTACCTGTACGTGAAATATTAGATTTTTTAAAATGTCCAGAACATGTGGACTCCGCTGCATCTTCGTTGAACTTATCTTTCAGAACTTCCTCTTGAATATTGTTTAAACGCTCGCCTGTAAACTTGTTTGATTGCCCTTCTGAATTGACATTATCATTTATAGGTGTAAAACCTGGGGGGTATTTCAAACTGTCTTCCAAATTGAATTCTTTGTGGTTGTTCTCCTTATTCTTGGTGAGAAGTTTGTATATGTTGAAAGGGTCTTCTGAATGCGTCTTTTGTTTTTCTATAGAAGCATTTTCGGCATTAATGTGGATTGAGGCATCATCAAAAATTGTGTCTGGAACAACTTCCGTATCACTATCACCTTCCAATTCTTCATCTTTTTTTAAGTCATTAATCAAATCCTCATCGTTGTCCGAGTCGTCATCGTTATCCTCCATAAAATCAGGTTCCCAGCCAGAAACCTCTTTAGCTCGAACCCAAAACAATTTACCATGATAAATGATTTTAAACGACTCAAGAATATTAGATGTAATATTCGTGTTGATGCAGATTCTTTTTGTGTAGAAATTCCCGTCCTCATAAGAATCAGCATGAATTAAGGTACCCCACTTAGAAGCAATGCATTTGAATGTATTATCAGACCACATTTTTAAAGGAACGCCTTCTATATCTACCCATGCAACCCTCCCTTCAACAAAGAAGTCAGTTGATGCTTGTTGAATCTTTGCGAACCAAGTACCAATACCCACATTAGATTGAAAAGTCTTTTTTGCCTCCTCCGATTGAAACTTGATCATTACCCAATATCCACCCATATATTTGAGATCAATGTTATCGAAACCTTCATTAACCAGGACCACATTCAAGTTAGATAAGGACTCAAAGTTTTTTACCTTACCCATCAAACAACAATTGAAGTTTTGTTGGTTCAGGCATGAATCATCAAGCATCATTACTGGACTGTTTTCCGAGTCTAGATTATGTGATTGAGAACCTTTAACCACATGAGTGTATGAATTAAAGGTCCCATTTGGCCTGCTTTCCCCAATTTTGGCTTGATTATTGTTTTTTGTACAGAGGCGGCCTCTGAAACCTAGCAAGGTTAGCGTGAATTTTATGACGTCCGACCCACACCGTACATAAATTATTAACCAAACGATCCACGTCAAAGATTTTAATGAAACGAACAAAACCAAATCTTTTACCAGCTTTTGATTTTCGATTAGGGATAAAAGCATCAATGACATACCCATATTGCTTGCAGGCGTTCCAAAGATCTTTAGTAGAGAATTGATCAGGGAAGTTAGTGACGAATACCGAAGTAGAGATCTGTTGAACATCGTCCTCCTTAGAGCGAAAGGTTCCCATTGAAAATTGAAAAAAAGTTTTGAAAAATTAGGGTTTGAGAAAAGGTTTAAAAATTAAGGTTTGAGAATAGGGATCAGATGGCGACAAAAAATAATGATTAAGAAATTAAGGTTTATGAAAAATAATGGTTGGGGAATGTGATCAGGAAAAGTTTTAGGAAAAAAGGTTATCTATTTGGCCCTTTAGTTTTAAGAGGCACGCCTAAATTATGCCTGCTTTCCCCATTTTTGGCTTGATTATTGTTTTTGTACGGAGGCGGCCTCTGAAACCTAGCAAGGTTAGCGTGAATTTTATGACGTCCGACCCACATCGTACATAAATTATTAACCAAACGATCCACGTCAAAGATTTTAATGAAACGAACAAAACCAAATCTTTTACCAGCTTTCAATTTTCGATTAGGGATAAAAGCATCGACGACATACCCATATTGCTTGCAGGTGTTCCAAAGATCTTTAGCAGAGAATTGATCAGGAAAGTTAGTGACGAATACCGAAGTAGAGATCTGTTGAACATCGTCCTCCTTAGAGCGAAAGGTTCCCATTGAAAATTGAAAAAAGTTTTGAAAAATTAGGGTTTGAGAAAAGGTTTAAAAATTAGGGTTTGAGAATAGCGATCAGATGACGACAAAAAATAATGATTACGAAATTAAGGTTTATGAAAACAAACAAATCCCCAAATCATTTGGGATCTGAAAGTGTTGATGGTGTTTGATATCTAAATTAAAGATGAAATACAAATCAGTTGTTGACGGTCGTATAGGTTTATGTTGATGAACACATAGCAATTGATTCATTAATCAATTGGATGTAGTTGTGGATTTTGGTTTAGGATTATGTGAATGGGGATCTGGTTTGGTCATAGGTAATGCGTACAGATTCATGGTCCATGATTTTAACTTTCAAGTTTCAACCAACACGTTTATTCACAACACTATCTCTATACAAATGATGTAGTGACATGTATTGTTTGTTATAACGACTTTAAGGATAAGATCACAATTTAGCCATTGCGTAAATATACCATTCCAAGCTAAGTATGTTACGTATTGAATTAGTTTGTCATGGGATTTATATCCCACGCTAAGTGTGAGGGACTTTTAGCTTTTGTGTGTCTCTTGTAGACGTATGGGCTTTAGCCATTTGGGATAAAACTCCCATACGGTATCACTTGGTAATTTTCAATCTGGCTTAGTAATTTACAAACTCAAACAAAAAAATAATCTATGGGTGAAAAGAATGAAAATAATGATCTGATGATAAAAGGGAATATTCGATATCGGGACATGATGTTTGAGTTTTCAACAATCATATTGAATATGTAGTTTTCTCTTTGATGGTCTCTGAATTCTCGAGAATGGCCATGTTCATATTGTTAATATTTGGGCATTCAAAAGCTCATTAGAGGTAACCTTTTCACCTATTTGTAAATAAAGATATAAAATCTAACTCTTTATTGTTGGAAATTTAGTTCAATTGTGGGTTCAGTGCATACCGGATAATAGGACTAGAGGTACGAAGTGTACTCTCATAAGTCACTAAACACCATGACTCTGATAGTGGTAAAAGGGAATTCAAGTCGCTGATAAAGATCAGTAAGTGTAACTCTGGACTGAACAATATTCATTAGTCTGATAGCTTCAGCTTTGTACTCCCTGAGTAGTAAGATGAATGACACCATCAGGGAGTAATCCATCAGAGGATGTATCCTCAGCGGGTTATCTCATCAGTGGGTCTTTTCAATATGAACCCTTCAGCTTGTGTGCTCTTCAGTGAGCTAGCTGAGTGTTCAGGTCACTAAAGGATTGACCTCGCTAGAATGAATTCAATTAACTTGTAGCAACTTTGACCTATTCAAGTGGCAAGTTTGACTGCATTAAATGACAACGTTTAAATTGGTCATGTAACTAATAATTTCTACAGTTATGAAGGCTAATTATAGAAGAGATTAATGAGCCCATTAATGTTTCATAATTCCATTGACTAGGGTTTGAGTAAATCTCTTATAAATAGGAGATCACAACTGCATAGGAAACACACAGAAAACAAAAAACACTTACAAGCGAAGGGTTCTTGATTTGTGCCTAAAACAAGAACAAGCACTTGGTTTTATCCCAAGGAAGTATTCGTGTAATCCAGACATAGGGTCAAATAATCTTCTTTGGAAAGTGATCACACGATTTCAAGTGATATCCGGTAACCTTAATTAGTAATTAGCTAGGCATTGATTATCTTCACCATGTTCTGTGCTAACAACCACCAACATTTATTTACTTTTATACAAAAATTTTGAAAAAAAACTACATGTATATTGTTAAGCCCTCAGTTTAAGAATCTTTATTATGGTTAGGATATTATCATAGTTTATTTTGTTTAGGAATATCTTTGTGTTAATAAAGTCATTTATGTTGTCTCTTTGTTTAGGAAAGTCATTAATCGGCCGAATAATTACAAGATAAGCGCAAAGACTTTTTCGTAGTCAAATACAGATTAATGACTTTTTTAAACAAAGAGACAACATAAATGACTTTCTTAACACAAAGATATTCATAAACAAAATAAACTATGATAATATCTTAACCATAATAAACATTCCTAAACTGAGGGCGTAACATATATTCGTATAATAATAATATTTGAGGTAAATTTGGGTGGGGCACTGACCCAAACTAAACTGGTAATATATAATTTCTTTTTGGAAGTCTTTAGACCTTTGAATAGTCATCCAATTAGGCCACTAAAAATAGCATAATTATTACTATAATATAAGCCTAACAAATGACATAAATACCGTACTACTACCAATTAAGACTGGTCAAATATTAAAAGGCTTATGATATATGTACCCCCTCTAAATCACCATTTGTACCCCCCCGGGTTTTTTCCGGTTTTTTTTTGTATTTTTTTTTTTTTGTATTTTTATAATTTTGTATATGTTATAAAACTGTGACACGGAAAAAACGGAACGAAAAATATAAAGTTTAACAGGTCAAAAGTATGAAACTGTCAAAAATTACGGAACAGAAACTGATAAAAAACTGCGTTGCACTGTAAAAAGGGGGTACAAAAGGAATCTTTTGTACCTTTTTGGCACTATTCATGGGCCGGGGGTACCAATAGAGGTACCCATATTAAATATATAAAGAGAGTGATTTATTTTTAATGATCATTTCGTGGCAGTTTGCCAAGTTTCATCCCTAAATTCTTATAAAGATAAGTCAATAACTCTTAGTATGTAGTTGAGCTAATCTCCCCAATATCTGTAATTCCTTCCAACTTATCTACTCATAATTATTTCCCTATCTTATGTCTTCTATATAAATCTAAATTGACACATACATTCTCAACACAGCTCAAACCACTTTCTTAGCTTCTAATTTTATAAAATCTCTGCGTACTGATTCAATGGCACATTGCAGACTCAGTTTGTTCTTAGTGATGCTAGTGGCCATAACTCTAGCAAACATTAATGGTGGGAAACTTGTGGTTAATGCGCGTAAACTTTTGGAAACACCTGATATACCAAAGCCCACCCTTCATGATATTCCAAAGCCTCAGGTTCCTGTGATTCCGAAGCCCGAAGTTCCAGAGGTACCAAAGCCCACACTCCCCGAGATTCCAAAGCCCGAAATACTAGAGCTTCCGAAACCCACACTTCCTGAGGTTCCAAAGCCGGAAGTACCAGTGCTTCCAAAACCCACACTTCCCGAGCCTCCAAAACCTGAGGTCCCTGTGATTCCTAAACCTGAAGTTCATGAGGTTCCAAAGCCCACACTTCCTGAGATTACGAAGCCCACACTTCCTGAGGTTCCAAAGCCCGAGGTCCCTGTGCTTCCTAAACCTGAAGTTCCAGAACTTCCAAAGCCCACACTCCCGGAGGTTCCAAAGCCCACAATTCCCGAGATTCCAAAGCCCACGATTCCTGAGATTCCGAAGCCCACGGTATCTGAGATTCTGAAGCCCACGGTACATGAGGTTCCTAAACCAACAGTTCCCGAGATATAAAACCAGAGCTAACCAACTCTACCTAAAAAGTAAGTACCAAGTTCCAGAATCTATGTCTGACCAAGCCAACAATTCCTAAAGTTGCCCAGGGATTTCTTATCCTTCCTTGCCGCTCCCTAGAGTGCTGCATTTGTAAAAGCTTTTGATTTATCTATTTTACTGTTACTATTACAGCAAAAATCAACATCATTTCAGACTGTTAGATGATGATGTCCCACTGATTATTTATTGCATACTTCATTGTGTTCAACCTTTTTTTACTTTTATTTTATGTATTGCATACTTCAGTTATATATGTTATAGAACAATCGGTCATTTTTCTCTTTTGTGGCTTTTTGAATCACCCAAAATGGAGTTCGGTTGAAGAAGTTATGGTCAAATTACTACAGCAGCATCAACATTTTTTTTTGAACGGCGATTGAATTAGAAACTAGCAAGGAGCTAGATAACGGTACAAAAGGGGGATAAAGCGTTACAAGGGTGATCAAACCACATTATCCTATTTAAAGAAACTTTTCTACCTCTACTAACAATCCAATTGAAAGAATGCATCTTGATATCGTTGAAGATAAGATTTTTTGAAGGTTTCTTGGCAGAGAAAATAACGTTGTTCCTGTATCGCCATATGGACCAAATTGTCGTTTGGACAACCACATCGAAGAATTTAGTGAACTTCTCCCCAAGAGGTGTATGGTCTGCCAAATGGACTAAGTCTTGCAAAAAGGGGAATGAAACATTCGGAATTCGCCACCACTTCAAAACTACAGCAGCATCAACATACATCATACAACTGTTGATTCCTTTGTTTGGCTTCTTTCTACTTCATACTTATGCACTCCTTTGCACCATTGACATCATGTCATCATGCTTTCATTCTATAAGCTATAAAGATCATATCTAATAGACACTAAAGTTTCCTTTAAGCTTATTTCGATTTTATTCTTGATCGTTTTAGCCCATGTTCGCTCCAACCTGTTAAACACATAAAACCTCTTTAAAGTACTAATTCCCAAGTGAAATAGGTGCATTTATACGTAAGTAAACCATAATAAATGTGTATACAAAAGGCACCTATCACCTACATATTCCTACTAAGGTATGGACTAGATATCAATGGACTGCATTGAAAAACTGCCCAATTCAAATGGAAACACAGTCATCCTGGTGGTGGTGGATAGATTGAGCAAATATGCCCATTTTTTAGCTCCGTCACGCCCTTTTAGTGCAAGTCAAGTGGCTCAAGTATTCTTGAATGGTGTCCACAAGTTACATGGACTACCAGAGGCAATAATAAGTGACAGAGATAAAGTATTTCTGATGGGCTTTTAGAGGGCACCGTTTGGGAAAATGAATGTGAATCTGAAAATGTCCACAGCTTATCATCCCCAAAGATATGGGCAGACTAAAGTTGTTAATTGATGTTTGCGCTGCTATTTGAGGTGTATGTGTGGTGTAAACCTCAAGGAGTGGCTACAAACTGAGTTTTGGTATAACACAAATTTCCACACTGACAACCCCATATGAAGTAATGTATGGCCAAACAACCCCAATTTATGTGCCTTATGTGTCTGGGGATAACAAGGTTGAAAAGGTACATAGGACAATGCAGGCAAGAGAACAAGTTGTGCAGATGCTTAAGTTTCAATTAAAAAGAGCCCAAGATAGAATGCAAAGCCAATCTAACAAACACTGGACTGAAAGATAGTTTGATGTGGGTGATTGGGGGTATCTCAAGTTACAGCCTCACAGACAAGTCACAAGCTATCTGCTCAGTATCATGGTCCTTTTATGGTGGAAGAAAGAATAGGTGAAGTTGCTTATAAGCTGAAGTTACCACATCATAGCCAAATTCATCTTGTGTTCACATTTCTCAGCTCAAAAAGTGTAAGGGAACTGATCATCATATGGGAAGCTTGCCTCTTTTAAGAGAAGATGCATTGTTATCATTTAAGCCACAAGCTACCTTGGAAAGGCGTTTGGAAAAGCTCAACAACAAGGGTGTGATGTACAGGGCCGTCTCATTGATTTCAGTGGCCCCGTGCCATTATAAAAAAAAGGCCCTTAAACGCACACACAAAATACACATGTATCAATAGTGAATAAACTAATTAAACTCGAGCCTCATATTGTTTATATATATAATAGAAGCGCATGAAATTTGGAGGCCCTCGTCTAGCGGTGGCCCTGTGCGATAGCACCTCTCGCACTCCCCTAAAGACGGCCCTGGTGATGTATGTACTAGTGCAATGGGCTAACAGGACAACTGAATAAGCTACTTGGGAAGTTTATGCAGATTTGATTGCTAGGTTTCCTGACTTTGATGCAATTTCTTAAGAAATTTTCGAAGGGAAATGGAGTTGATACGCGCCAAAATGCTAGTTCAAAGAGTGACACGTGCCACGCGTGTGAGTTAGTTGTGAAGACAGTTTTGGCGGGATATTCCGTTATTTGTACACAACAACAACAACAACGATACCCAATCCCGCCAAGGCAGGGTATGGGAGAGGTGAAATGTAGACAGATCATACCCCTACCCATGAGAAGACCCACAGGTAAGGAGACTGCTTCCGTGTAGACCTCCGGCTAAGAGAAAGGAAAGCGAGAGCGAAAGAATGCCATATATAAAGGAAAATTACAAATTCCGTTATTTGTAATTTTCCTTTATAAATACTACCACTTATTGCAATCAGTTGGTTAGCTTTTGATTCAATAAACATTTCTCTCTTGTAATTTCTCATTTTGTAACAAATTCATCGTTCAATCAATCCCATTAACAAACTCCCTTTCGAATTCTTGTTCTTGGATCCTATTTGTTAATAATTCAATTATGTTAATCATTTTTTCATTGATTTCTAAACTAAACCTATCAAATTACTACATACCTAAGCAGTTTTTTATCACTATCCCAGCAAGTAAGCTGGACTAGGTTAATTTGGTAAGGTAGGGCATCTGCAAATATTTTTTATAGATAAGATGTTGAGCTAAATATGCCAACTCTGTATCATTCTCACCAACTCATCTACTTGTCCCTTCTACTCACATATCATATCTTCTATATAAACGGAAATTGACACCCATAGAGTCTCATTCCAACACAAAACAAATTTGCAGCCTCTTCAATATTTCTTCAACCAGCTAAACTTTCCAACACCAATGGCTCATTCCAGCCAGCTTGCTTCCTTACTACTGATTCTAGTTTCAGTCACTTTAGCATTAATCAATGGTGGGATGATTGTCGCTGATGCACGTAACCTTTTGGAGATACCCGAGATTCCAAAGCCAGAGTTCCCAGTTCTTCCAAAACCTGAACTTCCAGAGATTCCAAAGCTCACATTTCCTGAAATTCCAAAGCCCACATTTCCAGAAATCCCAAAGCCAGAGTTGCCAACTCTGCCGGTACCAGAACTACCAAAGGTGCCGGAAATTCCTAAGCCTGAATTGCCAACCATCCCTGAGTTCCCCAAGGAATTTCCAATCCCATCACTACCCCATCCTTAGAGAACTACTTTTATGAAGGCTTGTGATCGCACACTTTACTTCTAAAACTGTTACTACCACAGAATCATCATCATTTCACAGTGCTAAGTTCCAAAAAGTTTGATTTTATTGTCTTATTTTATATTCCATATTTCCATTGTTCAGTTGTGGCTTGTGGCATATTGAATATTCATGTAATGTATATCTTTTTATTTCAAGTTACAGATATATTATTATCGAAATCAATCAGAATTAATTTGATGTGAAATCAAGGTCTTTAAATTTTATACCACTTAAATATACAAAAATCAAACATTTTTCATCATGGTTAGTGTAGTAGCTGTTTACATAGGGGGTATCTGTTAAAACCACTTGTTATACTTCAAAAGTCAATTAAAGTCATCTGATCAACAATTTACATAAAAAAACTAAATGATACTAAATTTTCGACTGAACACTAGAACTATATACAATTTCCAAATTTTGTGTTGCAGGTTTAAAAATATGGGTAGATAACTATAAAGGCCAGAAGCAATGCAGTTTAAACATGGAAAAAGTAGTTCCTTGTAAAGCGACGGTCCTAAAAATGAACCACAACCATTAAACATCATTAATCCCACTAGTACTAACTTTGACACATTCAACTATAAAAGAGATAATATACAACTCGATCAGCGTTCCTAAACATTTCATCTAACACTCATTGCTCTAGGAACTAAAAGGTTAATGACTAAAATTTGGTAAATGGCAGTGAGAGGTAAGAATATCAGCAAATTTGTCTTCTGTTTAATTTATGACAAACAATAATTATGCCGTCCCTATGAGAAAACACTAATTGTTAAAATACCTAGTTTCTCATGGAACACATGTTGTGTGTAATAATAGCACGTTGTGCTCGTCAATAAATAATCTATGTTCTTTCTTGTTAAGTTGTGGAGTCTGGCTTTAATTTGTTTCCGCAGACAAACAAATAGCATCCCTGTACATCTGCATCCATTTAAATGTTCAAATCTTGTATTACTCCGGTGAATTCCGGAGAAGAGGTTGTATGTAGGAGCTGGTTCCATTTCTTGCAAGTATGAGTAAGACACTAAAATTTCATTTCTCCAACTTTAATAAGCATTACAATTCAAGATAGAAAAAGGTCCAATGGAAAATATAAACAAAAGTGAGTACTGGTTATGCAGAAAGATGGTATTGTTGGAGATATTTAAAAAGAAAGTGATAAGGACTACTTGAGGCAGTCAATCTCCAAGCAAAAGATTAAGAACAGAATACTAATACTAATACTACTAACTTTTCTAATTCATTTTCTTCTCTCCTTCATTCCATTATTAAAGTACATATTATATTTAGTGTAATCGGCCCATTGGCCCGAGCCCATAGTCTAGAAGCTTCCTTTGTATCTTATATATAGGTAGGCTATTATCAATTATAATCAAGCAATCAATCCAATCAATATCAATTTCTATTATCTCTCATGGTAATCAGAGCCTAATATTAATCTTCCCGTAATCTTCTCCTTCTTTTTCTCTCATAACTCCTCGCCTCTCCCTCCCATCCAAAAAAAGTTACTGTTCATCGGCGAGTACTATTCACCGGCGAGTACTGTTCATCAAAAAAAATTGTTCTTATGGCTTCTCATGATCAGCAATGGTATATGGATACCAGAGCAACTTCTCACCTTTCATCTCACACCGGTAACCTTCAAACCTCTTTTCTTAATCGTAATTTTCATTCAGTTATTGTCGAAAATGGATCATCTATACCTGTCACCCACTCTGGATATGTACAAATCCTAATCTATATCGCCCACTCCACCTTAAAAATGTTCTTGTCGCACCCAATATAATTAAAAACCTTGTTTTTGTACGTAAATTCACCACTGATAATAAATGCTCCATTGATTTTGATCCCTATAGTTTCACTGTACGAGATTATCATACCCGTCAAACCCTTCTTCGTCATGATAGCACGGGTGATCTATACCCCTTACACGTTGCCGCATCAGCCTTTGCCCTACTTACTAATAATCATTCCCTTTGGCATCAACGTCTTGGTCACCCCGGTGATAATGTAATTCAAAGGACATGGCCTTGTGTCTTATAATAAACAAAACACTCAACACTTATGTCGTGCCTGCCAGTTAAGGAAACAAACAAAACTTCCTTTGTAACGATCTACCTCTATTGTCACATCTCCCTTTGACATTATTCACTTAGACCTTTAGACATCTCCTGTCTCTAGCATGAGTGGATATAAATACTATGTTTTTTTCTTAGATCACTATTCATATTTTTTTGGGGTCTACCCACTTCACAGAAAATCTGATGCATAGTCAAAACTTCTACACTTTGTGCATTTGTAAAAACCCAATTCAACCGTGAAATTATAGCTTTCCAATGTGATCATGGTGGAGAATTTGACAACTCCCTCCATGAATTATTTGCCACTAATGGCATTCAATTTCGTTTCTCATGCCTACGTACATCTCAACAAAATGGCAAATCTGAACGTATGATTCGTACTATCAATAACGTAGTACGTTCTCTCCTCTTTCAAGCCCGTCTTCCTACCGAGTATTGGGACCGATGCACTTTCTTAATGACCGCTTACTTTACCTAATATACCTCCTCTTCACCTCTAACAAACAATGATATCCCTTACATGAAATTATTCAACAAACCAACCTCTTACACCCACCTTCGCATGTTTGGATACCTTTGTTACATTTACACCTTTCCACCGCACAAACTTGGCCCTCGTACCACACCATCTATCTTTCTCGGATACCCTTACAATCATCGTGGATATCGGTGCATTGACCTAAACACCAACAAAATCATCATTTCCCGTCATGGCACATTTGACGAAACTGTCTTTCCCTTCGGCTCCATGACTCCAACTCAACCCCCCTCATACTAATTCTTAGATGATAATCTCGACACCTCCCCCATTGCACTTTACCTTCTTACCACCCCTACTTATCCTCAACAACAACCACCACAAACAACCTCACAAGCAACACCACAAACAACACCTCTAACTCCGTTGCTAACACCATCACCACTAAACACAACGCAACCACCAAACACCCCACCACCAAACACCTCGCCACCACCACCACCCTCTACCTCAAAACACCCTATGGTCACACGTTCTAAAGTTGGAATTGTGAAATCTAACCCTAAATACAACTTCCATGCTACCACCTCCTCCCCTCATCCCTAAGTCTCCTTTCTATACCCTACGAGATCCTAACTAGAAACAGGCTATGTGTGACGAATATAAAGCTCTCATTGACAATGAAACTTGGGTGCTTGTTCCTCGCCCACCAAATGTCAACTTATACAAACACAAATATAATGCTAACGGGTCCTTAAGTCAGTACAAAGCCTGACTAGTTGCAAATGGTTGTAGTTAACAACAAGGCATCGACTGTGATGAGACATTTAGCCATGTTGTCAAACTTGCTACCATTCGGACTGTTCTTAGCCTTGTAGTTTCTCGACAGTGGCTTATTCATCAGTTAGATGTGAAAAATGCATTTCTTTATGGCCATCTTACAAAGACAGTTTACATGCATCAGCCACCAGGATTTACTAATTCAGCTCATTCTGATTATGTTTTCCTTCTGCAAAAGTCGCTTTATGCCCTTAAGTAGGCCTCCCGAGCTTGGTTTCAATGATTTTCTAGCTATTCTATTCAATCAGGTTTCTATCACAGTAAAACCGACTCGTCTCTTTTCATCTTTCACAAGGAGCCAGACACGGCTTACTACTGTATGTGGATTATACATTCTTATAGCTTCTTCTACTTCGCTCTTGCAACGTATCATCTCTTTGCTACATGTGGAATTTGCTATGACAGACCTTGGCCCACTCAACTATTTTCTTAGTAAATCTGTTATGCGTACTACCTCTGGCTTATCCTAGTCTCAGACGAAATATGCTATCGAGATTCTTGAGCGGTCATAGATGCTTAATTGTAACCCTTACAAGACTCCAGTTGACACTGAGAAGAAGTTTGGACCTGAGGATCACCGGTCACTGATCCTACTTTATATCGCAGCCTTGCCGGAGCACTTCAGTACCTCACCTTTACCCGACCTGATTTGTCATATGCCGTTCAACAGTTATGTCTTTACATGCATGATCCTCGAGAGCCACACCTTAATGCTATGAAACGTGTTCTTCGTTATCTTCGAGGAACCACTAATCTTGGATTACAACTATTTTGGTCTACTACATCACAACTTATTGCCTACTCTGTTGCTGACTGGGCAGGTTGCCCGGCTACGCGCTGGTCTACTTCTGGATACTATGTTTTTCTTGGTGACAACCTCCTGACGTGGTCCTCCAAACGCCAAGACACGTTGTCTTGTTCTAGTTCTGAGGCTGAATACCTCGAGGTTGTGAATGATGTAGCTGATACATCTTGGATTTGCAACCTCCTTCGTAAGCTTCATACCTCATTTTTCACATCGACCTTGGTCTACTGTGATAATGTCAGTGCCGTATATATGTCTGCAAACCCGGTGCAACATCAGCGCACCAAACATATAGAGATTGACATTCATTTTGTTCGTGACAAAGTAGCAGCAGGTCATGTTCAAGTTCTTCATGTCCCTTCTCGATTTCAGGACGCAGATATCTTCATAAAAGGACTCACATACCCGTTGTTTACTGATTTCAAATCCAGTTTGAGCGTCCGCAAATCTCCCGCTCCAACTGCGGGGGCGTATTAAAGTACATATTGTATATTTAGTGTAATCGGCCCATTATCCCGTGCCCATAGTCTAGAAGCTTCCTTTGTATCCTATATATAGGTTGGCTATTATCAATTATAATCAAGCAATCAATCCAATCAATATCAATTTCTATTATCTCTCATTCATAAATAAGTACATATAAATAGGCAAGGATATGAACAGTTACATCCTAAAATTAAGCAACACAAAGGAAAATGTGGGATACCAAAAACTATTAAGTAAACATGCATGGTTAATGGAAGTACTAGTTTCTAAACTGGTGCATGCATGATGGTATATGGAGATAGTGCATGGTTGAATTATTCCAACTAGACTTGGTCTTCAACTGCTTACACGTATCAGAAAGACTGTTGCTTTGCATTAAACATCCATCTGTTGCAAAAAAGGATAATTATGAATGTGCTACACACAAAAGATACATAAGCTTCACTCTGCCCATATCATGACTAGACAAACAGTGCACACCCCACACATTACACACAAGAATACACCATAAACAACAGTCTTTTAGTTTCTTTTATAAGTTTGTTAAAAAATAAGAATGATGAGAATAGCACAAAATAAAAGACCACAATTCACGGTTCTTGATGGCATATCCACCTGTTTCCTGCTTTGGGATGCTCCTTTAGTAATCAAGATTCCACTTTTTGTATGTACAATCAACGAAATTATAGTAACCACCATGGAGTGAAAGCAGACCTTTCGCCACTCGTTCTTCTACCCATGGGTAAGTAAGCAAGTTCAACAATGAATTATTTATTGATTCTTGAAAAGTTGAATTACATTAACATTTAATAAAGATGTTTTTATAATGATGTATTTTGTACTACTACTTGTTACTTCAAGGCGAGTTATCTCTATCCTTAAAGCAATTTTGCCCCGACTGTTCTTTCGAACCATCATGTTTTGGGTTACCGACGAATTTTCTCCCAAGATACAATGAAGCAGCGTATGTAGCAATTATGAACACTACACGAAGTGGTGATAATCCGGATGAACTACCGAGTTATCGGGGATCTCAAGACACTACACATAATAATTCTATAGCACTATTATTTATAGCAATCGTGTATAAAAGAAAGGTTTTGTATGTGTTTATTTTTTGTTTTGGATGATCAAAAAATGTAGAAAGATGACAATATTTATAGGCAATCTCGTGACCATTCAAATAGTCACATTGGTTTACAAAAAGGTGCTATTAGTGACGGTTTAGCGACGACTTAGTGACAGAAAAAGCATCACTAATCTTTATTGCCAGAAATAGTCGTGATGCTTCAGTCACAAACACCCTATCAACAGATCTAACCGCCACCTTTTCGAATTGACGCGTCTTCTTTGTAATAAATTTAATTAGCGACAGTTTCATGATAGAAAAAACTGTCGCTAATAACAAATTCGTGGATCAAAACCAAAACACAACAAAACTCTTTATTTTATTCCTAAGACTTGACCCAAATTGACTTATGTTTATTTTTGAAAATAATTACCCAATAATCCCTCATCATTTTCAAAATAAACATAAGTTTTGAAAACAACACATAAGACCTAACCCGATTCAGAAAACCCTGGGAGTGTTATGCATAAGTAAAGATGGAATAATACACCTTGAATTTTTACGTAGTGAAAGTGCTCAAGCTTAACTAGGGTAAGAGTAGTTGAACCAAAGTCATTGAACCACCTTCCTTTATATGTTAAACGGAAACGCTTCACGCATATCCTTCCTCTCGTTCATTCAATCCACTTTGTGCTGACCTGTTTAAACTGGCCTTGGGTTTATATCTCGGTTTCTTAGAATGCTTTAGAGACAAGCCCTTCAGCTCATAGGAAATGGCCTCACTTCCACATTCAGATAGGTGGACATCATCAAGGATGTTACCGTTGATTAAACATCCCAACAGAACATGTGTTATAAATCCATTAAGAATTTTCCAATTCACCCTTTTCCTACACTACGGTTCAAGTTCTACTAACCCTGGGATGATGATTAAATTTGCAGAACTTCTAGTCACATGCGGATGATGTACTTTTTCTTTTCTAGAGACTTGGTGAATAACCAAGCGTCAAGACAAGGTTCCATCATGAATGACTAATTATACATGGGCTTGAGTCCCATCCTTTGCGAAGTACTTTTAATCATTTTTTCTTGGTAGTCCTTTTGTAAAAGGATATGATAAGTTCTTACTAGATCGTAAGAAGCTAACAGTGATCACCCCATGATTTATCAATTGATTGCCTTATCTGTGTCTAAGTCCAATATGTCTGGACTTACCATTGTACACTTGATTGTACGATCTTGATAGTGTAGATTGAATATCACAATGCACAGATATTGGCGGCATAGGTTTCGGCCATAAGGGAATGTGATGTAGTGAAAAATAAAGAGATAACAAATTGAATCTGTTGATTCCAACGAATACAAAAAACAATCTTCCAACTATCGTTGATTCAAAATAATACCAATAATCAAGCAAACTCCAACAATCGTTGATTCAAACGAATACCGATTATTAAGAGAATCTTAGCAAACCGCCAAGAACAAAGCAAAGCTTTTATTATTAAAACTCAAAGATATCATAATACAAAGAAAATACCTAATATTTATAGAAAAACTAGAGACCTTTCATTTTCTCTAAATTTATAACTAGAAATTAAATACTTTCCTAATCATAATTTATTGTCTAACTTAAATAAAATTAAAGAAATTTATTGTGACCTTCCATTTTCTTAAACCGCATCATTCTCCCCCACTTAAAAAAAACTCGTCCTCGAGTTTGCCTCACTCGTCCCTTGTACTCGTAGCATCCAAATTTGTATCCCTTGCATCAAATTCCCTTTCTTTATAATGACTTTGTGCCGACCCGTTTAAACTGGCCTTGGGTCTATATCTCGGTTTCTCAGAATGCTTTAGAGCCAAGCCCTTTAGCTCATAGGAAGCGACCTCACTTCCACATTAAGATAGGTGGACATTATCAAGGATGTTATCATAGCTTAATCATCCCAACACAACATGTGTTATAATTCCATTAAGAATTTTCCAATTCACCCTTTTTCCTACACTACGGTTCAAGTTCTACTAACCCTGGGATGATGATTAAATTTGCAGAACTTCTAGTCACATGCGGATGATGTACTTTTTCTTTTCTAGAGACTTGGTGAATAACCAAGCGTCAAGACAAGGTTCCATCATGAATGACTAATTATACATGGGCTTGAGTCCCATCCTTTGCGAAGTACTTTTAATCATTTTTTCTTGGTAGTCCTTTTGTAAAAGGATCTGCTAAGTTCTTACTAGATCGTAAGAAGCTAACAGTGATCACCCCATGATTTATCAATTGATTGCCTTATCTGTGTCTAAGTCCAATATGTCTGGACTTACCATTGTACACTTGATTGTACGATCTTGATAGTGTAGATTGAATATCACAATGCACAGATATTGGCGGCATAGGTTTCGGCCATAAGGGAATGTGATGTAGTGAAAAATAAAGAGATAACAAATTGAATCTGTTGATTCCAACGAATACCAAAAACAATCTTCCAACTATCGTTGATTCAAAATAATACCGATAATCAAGCAAACTCCAACAATCGTTGATTCAAACGAATACCGATTATTAAGAGAATCTTAGCAAACCGCCAAGAACAAAGCAAAAGCTTTTATTATCAAAACTCAAAGATATCCTAATACAAAGAAAATACCTAATATTTATAGAAAAACTAGAGACCTTTCATTTTCTCTAAATTTATAACTAGAAATTAAATACTTTCCTAATCACAATTTATTGTCTAACTTAAATAAAATTAAAGAAATTTATTGTGACCTTCCATTTTCTTAAACCGCATCATTCTCCCCCACTTAAAAAAAACTCGTCCTCGAGTTTGCCTCACTCGTCCCTTGTACTCGTAGCATCCAAATTTGTATCCCTTGCATCAAATTCCCTTTCTTTATAATGACTCGACCTCGAACTTTGATCGTTTTAAAACCCAACTTATCATCCATGGGTTTAGCTTTCAAATACCCTTCTTGATATTTTTTGCCAATTAAAATACTAACCTCGACCAAATTACCTTTTTGCGACCAAATTAACTCATGAGGGTTTGAATTTATGTTTTTTGAAAAATCAACACTTAAAGTAGTTTGTATCATTGAAGAGCAAAGATCATTAGCCACAACTACAATATCTTCCATGTTTTCTTCTTCCTCACCAATGACATCTTCAATATCGGTATCATAAACCGGCATCGATTCTTCTTCAAATTGATCATCATCAAATATTGGAGCTTCTTCATAACCATCATCAAATACTGGGGCTCCTTCATAATCGTCACCTGCCACACCATGATCTCCCCATTCATTAGAAGATGAACAATCACCCTCAAAGAACGGATTTCCTAACTCTTCGTCTTCGCTTCTCCGACCGTTACGATCCCCACATCTTCTTAGATTCATCATATCATTCATTCGATTAGAAAATTGATCAACAAACTGATCTAATCGCTCGTCCATTCTTGCCATAATACGCTCATAGACATCATTAATATTCCTGGTTCTCCTTGGAGGCATTTTAATCAGGAACTTCGGCTCTGGTACCAACTGATGTAGTGAATAATAAAGAGATAAACAAAAACTGATGTAGTGAAAAAAAGGAGATAACACACAAATTGAATCTTTGAGTTTTAATCATAAAAGCTTTGTTTTGTTCTTGGCAGTTTGCTAAGATTCTCTTAATAATCGGTATTCGTGTGAATCAACGATTGTTGGAGTTTGCCTAATTATCGGTATTCTTTTGAATCAACAATAGTTGGAAGACTGTTTTTGATATTCGTGTGAATCAACCTGGCTCTGATACCAACTGATGTAGTGAAAAAAGGAGATAACACAAAATTGAATCTGTTGATTCCAACGAATACCAGAAACAATCTTCCAACTATCGTTGATTCAAAAGAATACCGATAATCAGGCAAACTCCAACAATCGTTGATTCAAACGAATACCGATTATTAAGAGAATCTTAGCAAAAACCGCCAAGAATAAAGCAAAAGCTTTTTATTATCAAACTCAAAGATATATATCCCAATACAAAGAAAATATCTAATATTTATAGGAAAACAAAAGACCTTTCATTTTCCCTAAATTTATAACTAATTAGAAATTAAATACTATCCTAATCACAATTTATTGTCAAACTTAAATAACATTAAAGAAAATTAATGCCTTATTTTGACTATGCGTTTTGAGTTTGACTAGAAGTTGAAACCGCATCATTCTCCCCCACTTAAAAAAACTCGTCCTCGAGTTTGCCTTACTCGTCCCTTCTACTCGTAGCATCCAAATTTGTATCCCTTGCATCAAATGTCCTTTCTTTATAATGACTCGACCTCGAACCTTGATCGTCTTAAAACCAAACTTATCGACCATGGGTTTAGCTTTCAAATACCCTTCTTGATATTTTTTGTCAATCAAAATACCAATCTCGACTAAATTACCTTTTTGCAACCAAATTAACTCATGAGGGTTTGAATATACGATTTTTGAAAAATCAACACTTACAGTAGTTTGGATCATTGAAGAGCAAAGATCATTAGCCACAACTACGACGTCTTCGATGTTGTCTTCTTCCCCGCCAAATGTTCCTTTCCCAATAAATCCTTCTTCCTCCTCAATGACATCTTCAATATCGGTATCATAAACTGTTGTTTGTCGAGGTAATTCACAAGAGCCAGCTTCAGAAATCGGTTCTCCAATTGCACAAACACCAGATGGAAACATCACATTTAATATAGTCATCTATATCAAAAGGATTAAAAGCCTTTCGAGGGCACATCAAATAGAATCATAATTCATAAAGAAACATCACGATTAATAAAGTTTGCCACGTTTAGGTGTGTGCCGATGGATTTGCATGTAATCCTATTGTTAGTGAAATACTAGAACACACCACATTTATGTGTAATAAACTGATTTTAATAGTCAACTCAAATTATTCAACAAAGTGTTTAGACGATCTTGAAAACCGTAATTGATCAGAGTAATGGCGACAGTAAGAAAATTGAATAAACTCTACTAGTGAATAAAAAAAAATCTCAAATTTTATAAAAGATTCATTTAAGGAAATAACGAAATGGTCGTTAGTTTTTTAATGGGATGTAAAAAAAACCTAAATTGGCTAAAAAAGAAAGTTGACATCATTTATGTGCAAAAAAAAAAGTAGAGTACCTTGATTGGAAACAAACCCTAAGTTAGGTACCTTTTTATGCAATTTGCCCTTTTAACAATCAAAATGCCCTCACGCGAGGGCACTTTATTAATGAGACTTTCATAACGATCGTTATTAGGAAGGACAAAACATGTAAAAATTGACAAGATCATGGAAATGTACTTCACGGAAATGACTAAAGGTGTGATTGTTTATAAACCACAAAAATGAAGTTTGAAATTTACTCTGAATATAATACAAACCATATTGTAATCAAACGTGTCTAGAGCAACAAAAAAAATAGACTAATCAAAACCCCGTGTTTAAAAATGAAGTTTGAAATTTATCACAAGTTGTAATGTTGATATATTTTTTTAAACTGTATGTTTTTTGTCGATAGACAACAATTATGAAATTGATGGAATATATGTTTTAAAGTTAGCAATTCTGATTACACTATTTTTTTTACAAAGTCTAAACTATAACTAAATCATTTTTTTTAGCCTATACTCGCATGCGACAGCACAATATAAACTTGGAAAATAATTAACGGATAATTTTTGTTTTTTTTTAAGTGGAGGTAGGGTGCATGGAAGCGTGAAAGACGCGCCTAGGAAAACACACACCAACTCCAAAAGACACACAACACTCACCCAAAACCCCCCCCCCCCCCACCCCCAACATGGAAGCGTGAAAGACGCGCCTAGGGGCTGCGAACATCCAACATTCCCAAAACAGGTTAATGTTTAACGAAGCAAACCTCGGACTTTTAAATATTTCTTTTTAACCCCTTGTGTAAAAGATTCTCACATTGTCTGTCACGCGCCTTTTCTTTTTTAAATTCAAAATGTATCTCCACTCTGCTTACCAGCGCGTGCGCCTCACGTCGCATTTTCAAAGTGGTCAAACGGGTAAACTCGAGGATCAGACTTGCGCCCTCGAACCAAATAATCGTTACGTTGTTACTCGTATTTTTTTTTTCTTTATGCACCTTTGATTATGATGACGTATAATACGAGCACTAAGCTTGCTGGGCTTAGTTCATAATATACGTATATGGGCCCAGGCCCAATACAACAAATAGCTGGACTGCTAAGCCTGATAAGGGCCATGCTCCGGATATTTCAAAGACGCACGTGAGTATCTTCTCAACCGCACCCGTGCGCCTCCGCGGACAAACACCTTCAGATAGAAAGGTTTTTCAAAACCGATAGCTTGTTTCGAGGAATGATCATAACAAATTTTGGATTTAGTCAGCATATGAACAGTTTGGTGCAAATGACTCTTTTGAAAATGATGTGTCAAGTTGCTTTAATTTTTCTTTCTAAAGCAATTTCACTATCAATATTTCTGTTTTCTTCTAATTTTCAACTCATTTTTTGAGTTCAGAAACCTGATTTCAGTAAACAATCCTTTTTCTTGCAACTTGTTCGAAGAAAGATTATGCTTAAGACGTACAATCTTCGTCAAACTTACATTTGAACTTGAAAAACTGTTTTCAACATTTTGCATTTCTTTTAAATCTTTAACCTCTTCTTTATATCTGTCAAGCTCGTAGTCAAGGCTTTATTAACATTGGTGCAATCTCACTTGGGAAGTTAATTGGTCAAACATAGACAATAACAGACATCTGTTGAGCATAAGAGTTAGAATTCTGGACAATTTCCTGTTGGTTTACACTCAAATACTGATAAAAAAGGAATGATATTGCTTATTCACTGTATTGTTATATCCAGTTTCTGTCTGACACACATCATTGGACCTGTTCATAATACTCTTATCTGCTCACTTTGATTGAATAAGTCATAGTTCAGATTATCTTGATTGTGTACCTCAGTGAGTGCATCTGAGCCATTCCTTGAGAGATTGGCCATGAGAGCAATCTTGGCTGAGTTGAGTTCATCACAATCAGAGTCATAGGCATCCAAATCATCGGCTTGATAAGCAGCATTGTGGGTGATGACTGTCTGAGAGGTTTGAACGTCAGGAAGTCCTGGATCTGCCAAAAATGCTATTTCTTCCTCTGTTAAAGCTTGACCACTTGCTTGAGCTTGAACCAACAACACTTTATCGTTAAACCATGTTTCATCCCTTTTCCTCTTGGGCTTAGTGCACTGCTTGGCAATATGACCCTCCCCTTTGCAATTGTAACAAATAACAGTCCGTTGTTTCCCCGTGTTGCTACCACTTGCACCAGGTGTGTATTTTCTTGTTGTTCCAGCAGCATAAGTAGTTTGTCTCCCCTGAACAGGTTGCACAGTCACTTTTCCATCATAGATGGTAGCTTGTTGACGAGGGTTTGACGAAGTCCTTAGCTGATTGTTGGTAGTAGGATACCGGGATGTGACAACAGCAGTTAAGAATGACATCATGTGATTAATTGCGTCAATTAGATCATCCCCTTTCTGGAACACTGGAACAACTAGAACAATGATCTGTTGGGAAATTCAGGTTGTTTGCTGTTGAATGTAGAGAGAGCATATTCCTAATTGTGGGATTGATGGTTGTTGAGAATAAACGTTGTGGTGAACGGTTGATTGATACTCATTTGTTGGATAAGTAAATGAAAGAGTTGTTTGATTGGTATGGTGTGAAATTGTTTGTTTGATAAGGTGTTTAACAAACTTTGAAGACTGATATGTGATACCGTGATGTTGAGATAGAGACTGTGGGTGAGTGTGTAGATGAGATTGATAAGCTTGCTGAGTTAATTGGTGAGATGCAACTAGAGCAAGAGGATCGGGGTTGCGAACATGCATCAAACGAACTTCATTTGCATGTCGTTCATGTTGTTGCAGGTGAGCATGAAGTTGATCAACATTGGTAGTGTGCAAGTCTTTGACCAGTTTAACATCAGTAACAAATTTGCTCCATTCATCAGGAAGAGTGTTTAAGAACTTGGTGGTTTATCTAGAAAACTGCTCCAATGGCATCTGTAAATGTTTCATATCATTGAGTAACATAGTGAACCTCAAGTAAGTACTAATGTAACGTCTCTCCATTTCTTGTAAGTGAAATATCAATTCATCATACGCTGCACTCACGTTCTTGTTTGGTTAATGACGTTCCCTTGCATCAGCAGTTTAATCTTCTCCCAAAGATCTTTTGCCACACGATGTTGACTCACAAGAGCATAGATTTCAGTTGGTAGGCCTTGGAGAATGATGTTTAAACTTTGATGTCGCAATCTGCTTTTATGGCTTCATCTAGAGTTAGTTCAACTATCCTTTAGCCTTGTTTACTCCATCCTCAGTGATTGAAGCTTAAACAAGTGGTCCCTTTTTCAACAGATGCAAGAATCATTCTTCCATTGGTCGATTCATCATAAGAGTTCCATTTCTGCCTTTCCATGAATCATAACAAGTGATTTTCAAGCATCGGTGGTTTTGTTTTCTCCCTCCAGAAAGAATGATTATCAGCAAGAGTCCTTCATTGTGATATCAAAAAGATGACAAATTGAACGATCGGTGTAAAAGAAATGTTGTTTGGTTTAAGTGGATTGTTGAGTCTTGAATTGAAACTACACGGGATTTTACAATTCTTGACAAAACCGGGAAAACAAGTGTTTGTTTCACGGGATTTTACAAGTCAAAGAAATAACCGTATAATTTAAAATTGAGTTTGTTAAGTTTAAACTTAATTTATTTTCACTAGTTCGGTCCTCTCGTTCGGTCCTGCTAGTTCGGTTATCACTAGTTCGATTGTCAAAGTACACCTAGTTCGATCCTACTAGTTCGGTCCTGCTTGTTCGGTCCAACTCGTTCGGTCCTAACAAAAAAACTTGTTCGGTTCTAACTAGTGACCACTCGTTCGGTTCTAACTAGAGAAAAACACTCGTTCGGTTCTGACTAGAGAACACTCGTTCGGTTCTAACTAGAAACTACTCGTTCGGTTTCAACTAGAGAGCACTCGTTCGGTTGACACTGATGAAGCTTGTTCGGTTCAACCTATGCAACTGCTCGTTCGGTTATCTTGTTCGGTGTTCTAGTTCGGTTCTCTAGTTCGGTTCTAACTAGTACGAAACCCAAATTTTCAAAACTCAAAAAGACACGATTTTTAATGGTTTTTAGCAAAAATTCTTGTACAACTAGTGTTACTAACCCTATAGGAACAATAAAAATGAAAACTTTAAGGTTTTTAAGCCAAAAAAATTTGAATCACTAATTTGCTCTTTGTAAAGGTTTTGAACACAAATCAAACACAAAAACTAAACACACCACTCCATGGCTCTTGATACCAATTGTAGAATACTAGTAATCTTATGATCAAACCAAGAACAAGAGTGAGATGTGGGTTGTGATGTTAGAGAGATTGGATGGAAAATGGATGAATGTATTAATGAAATGTAATGAAATGGAACAACCAACCCTCTCCAAGACTAGGAGAGGGACTTATATACTACTATGGAGGCCGGCCATGGGCTTAGTTGGGCCTCCCATGGGCCTTGGGCCGGACTAGATTACTAATCTAATCATTATACTAACTACGAGCTAAGACCTGTTACAACTTGGAAGTGACCGACACTTTTCGTGTTTCCAACAACAATGTACTATCCTTGAAGAAGAATCTATTGATAGCGGTTTTGCCAGATTTAACACTATTATTACTAGTCTTAAAGCTCTTGATGAAGGTTTCTCTAGCAAGAACTATGTTAGGAAGTTTCTTAGGGCTCTACATCCTAAATGGAGATCAAAGGTCACGGCGATTGAAGAATCAAAAGATTTGTCATCACTAGCTCTAGACGAGCTCATCGACAATCTAAAAGTACATGAAGTTGTCATGGAAAAAGATTCCAAAATCTATAGAGGCAAAAAGGAAAGAGTTAAGTGTAACACCCACAAAAATGCGTCGCAGCGGAAGTACGTCCGGGGGCGTTACTTCATAATACACAGCGCTAGATACAAGAGAACGACCTCTAAATAGGAAATCCATGATATAACATTTGTCCCATAATTGCATCACAATGAAAAGCTTGAAAGCGATACAACGAGATTTGATCATTTGTATATAAGTAGAAATCCATGAATGAAATCTTGTTATTTTAGACTCCAATGCACATCGGATAATCCAAGCATCTAATTCACCTAAGAAAAACATGCTTAAAAGTGTCAACATTAAAGTTGGTGAGTTCATAGGTTTCTGTAAATATAAACGTAAGTTCCAATGAATGTATCTGCCCACTATATCATCACAGTGCTATATAAAAATGTTTAGTGACTACTGTCTCCCTACAGTATCATAAAATGATTGTATGACCATTTAAATCCTTAAATGTCCTTCTAAAATGTATAAATATATGTTCAAATCCAAGATTTGTAAAGTATGCATGACCATTGTATCCAATACAATAGTCATCATTTATGATTATGATTACACACCTAAGTTCATGAAACTGCGACGTAGACTTATTTGTATGCCACTTTATTCAAGGCACAGTAAGAATATACCCATCGTAGGTGTTGCCTCCAAGAACACCCGGGCAATATTACAAGAATATGTTCCCATCATGGGTATTCCCTCCAAGAACACCCGGGCAGTAATACAAATAATATGTTCCCATCATGGGTGTTCCCTCCAAGAACACCCGGGCAGTAATAAAAATAATATGTTCCCATCATGGGTGTTCCCTCCAAGAACACCTGGGCAGTAATGATTGTTGGCCCCGCAGGCGCCAATCCAATCGTAATCCGACATGGTATAACGTTCGTTCCCAGTGATAGCTAGTCACCCGAACGGGGATTGTCAATCCCAAATAGATCAGTCATTATCACTTTCACGTCTTACCCTCCGATATTAACAGTTCATAGCAACTTAAGCTATTTCAATAACATAAAATATAGATTGTTTACGTTCAAAAATTAAACCAAGTATTGTATCTCCTCGCGAGATATATAAATGAGTATGTAAACCAAACATGTAATCAACCATGTAAATGCATTTGTAAACAAGCATGTTCTCACCCTAAAAATATATGTAAAACCATTAAAACATGGGGCTATAAACTCACAATATCCTTTAAAAACAATCACGTTGTTATAAGATAACCAAGTAAGTATAAGAGTTTGTAGACAAGCATGTATCCCCCTCGCGGGTTTATAAAACATTCAAAAGATTGAAAAGCGAGGCTATGAACTCACATTGATGTTGCAGAACGATTGACAGATAGGCATCTACCATGCACAACACAAACGGAAGACGAAGCGGCTCGATCAAGAAGATGCAGCTTAACTTAACGGCTAAGTCCCACTAGCCTAGGATAATCTATTTGGGTTTCCTGATAAATGGTTACGTCAACGCGACACGTTGATAAAAGATTTAGATTTAAAGTTGTAATACTTTGGTGGTTGGTTAAATAAAATAAATCGATAAGTAACGCAAAGTATGTAATATATTCCGTATATATTACATATGAAATATAAACCATTATATAACCCATACTATGAATTATATAACAAAGACAAACAATTCAAAGATTAATGCGACGTATATAATGCTTTGCAAGTATTATATAATAAGTGTAAGTAACTAATTAAACCAATTAGTTTGACCCATTTCTGAAATCACCACTTAACTTAATAAAAAAGTTCTTGCATAGACGTAAACATACGTTTTAGGGTTACAACATATGTTAAACCATGTTTGTAAAGCTTTTACAAAAGTTATGATTGTATCTTCTAGTCAAGAATTCATAAAATAATATTTTATAAATTAATCTTTCATCTTATTGACGGATCATGTCTAAAATAGTTGTCTCATTGTAAAAGTATAATTTTCGTTCGTTTATCCGGTTATTGTATACTACAAATTATTATATCTTAAATATAACTTAGTAGAAACTTTAGTAAAACATTACTAAATATAAAAATTTATATAAATTTCTTCATGACTTTCCGTTTATAAAACGTTTCCCATATACGCAAAACTCAACGTTTTCCATATTCATAAAACCTAATGTTTTTCCACTTTCCAAACAAAACGTGTTGCAATATCCTCATGTTTAAAATATATATATATATATATATATTTTTATATGTATCTAAACTAAACCAAAATAATAATTATCATATTTATTTAACCGATTAGCCACCATTATATATATCCGGTTTTAATATTTATTAAAACTTTATGTTATTTTTATTTGTCAAGGTATAAACCAATCAAACCCTTGTTGTCTTCTCTAAACAAAACGCACCCTTGGTGCTTAATGTCAAACCAAACGCACCCCTTGGTGTAAATCTGCCCAACCAAACGCACCCCTATCCGTGTTTCTGCTATACCAAACACACCCTAACCGGTTTCCTGTTAACCCAAACGCACCCTAACGGCGTCATAACCCAGAAACAAACACCCCTTCACGTTTTCTATTTAAGCCAAACACACCCTTTTCTGTTTTACAGCAGCCAAACGCACCCCTTATGGGTGGGCTGTTAAGCCAAACACACCCTTGTGTGTGGTTTCATCAAACAAACGCACCCTCGTGGTGCTTAAACTAGATCCAAACGCACCCTATTCGGCTAGCCATTCACCGAACACACCCTATATGGGTGGCTGCCACCCCAAACGCACCCCTTATGGGTGGGCTGTTTAGTAAACCCGACGCACCCTCGCTGTTATAACAAAACCAAACGCACCCCGCTGTGGTGAAACACCACAGCCAAACGAACACCCCAAACGGACCCCTTTTTGCTTCTACGAACCAAGAACAAACGCACCCTCGTGCGTGTTTACCACCAACAGCCGCACCCTTTTGGTGGTGCGTGGCTGTGATGGTGATGGTGGTGGTGGTTGTGGCGCGTGGAGGAGAGTGGTGTTGGGGATTGGATAGATCGGGCGAAGAGGAGACTTTTTGGTGCTCACCGGAAAACTCATCGGAAAACTTTTCCGGCGGTGGTTGGTGGTGGCCGGCGGTGGCAGGCGGCGACGCCGGTGGTGGCCGGCAGTGGCCGGATTTTATGAGAGAGGGGATAGAGATAAAGGTGTGTGTGTGTGTGTGTTTATATGTTATGAAAATGAAATAAAAGTTATATATTTTTATATATATATTAAACTTTTAAATAAAAGT
>BQNB010046340.1:0-43754 GCA_026074375.1 Tanacetum coccineum | reverse complement strand
GGAAAATAATGGCGTAGTTTCCAAGACCACTACCAAAGAAAAAGTCAAGCCATTAACTCTTAAAGCTAAGGTCACTAGGGAACAAACTAGTGACGATAGTGATAGTCAAGGAGGAAGTGATGAAAACGTAGATGAAGAAGAAGCCGAAGCATTCAATTTGATGGCTAGGAACTTTCGTAAGTTCTTCCGCAAGGGAATCGATTTGGGTGCGACAATCGATTTGGTAATAGTGCCAATAGGTTTGGAAGAGGCCGCGAAAATAACTTGGGGAACAAAGGTGGTGAAAGCTCAAGACAAAAGGGAGTTTTCTACAATTGCGGGGTAAATGGCCACTTTGCTAGTGAGTGTACAAACCCAAGGAAAATAGGCTTTTGTCGGAAGAGCTTAGAGTGATAGTGAAGATGGTGATGAACCTCAAAACGATGCAACATGTCTCATGGCAATCGACTCTCAAGAGGTACAACCTAAACCATCTATTTCTAATAATGATTTAGATATTATTGATTTGTAAAAGGAGAATGAGGAACTTCTAAGGTTTAACAAGGATTTTACTAAAACATTTGAAAAGCTTTAAAAAACGATCTCTTAAAGGTGAAAAATCAAAACTCTTAAGTAAAATCAATGATCTTAGAATTGAAGTAAAGAAACTTGTAAATGATAAGGAGGTGGTTGAACCTTGCGAAAAGTGTGATGTACTCACCAAAGAGGTTGACTCTTTTAAGTGCAATGTTTCTATACTTCAAGATAAAGCATTGAATTTTTCAAAATTCAAAAAGAGTAGCATCGGTTTGGATGACACGTTAAGTCATCAAAAGTTGTCCAAGATAAGGAAGGTCTTGGATAATCTAAAAATGAGAAAACCACTTACGTAAGTCTAAACAAACCAATAGTGTTTGTAAAAGAAAGTCAAAATGGAAATTCCTCAAATAGCTTTGTTAAACCCAAAGAACCTCAAACTCATTTTGCAAACACTCGAGGTTCCCAAGCACCCATTAGAAGAGTGGAAACAAGACACTAAGAATATCTTCTGGGCTCACATAATGGATTTGGATACACTCAACCTCGAGTTGACCATAGACCTCTTTTACCCACACCAAATATGAGACCTTCAAACTCATATAATCGAAGTCCTTCTTTTCAAAATAACCACTCTTCAGGAAGAAGAAATTTTTACAACAACCACACGTCTTCGTATCATCAACATAGCACCTTTCAAAGGAGAGAAAATTCCTACCCAAATCAAAGGCTAAAAACACCTCGAAGCATTGGACCAAACTTTCAAAACTCCCATGATTTTCAAAATAATCCTTGGTCGCGTTCTCGAGGTACGACCTACACAAACTATGTGCATTACTTCAAGACCCAAGAATGGTTAACTTGGGCACCATATTTGCTAACCATAATGGACCCAAGAAATAATGGGTACCACGACCTTGAATTTATATTTGCTTATAGGTGTGTCTTAAATGCGATCAACTACCGGACGATTAGATTATGGATAGTGGTTGTACTAAGAACATGACCGGGAATAAGAGATTGTTTACTTTGTACAAGTTGTATGATGGTGGACATGTCGTATTTGGGAGAAACCTAAAGGGCAAGGTCGTCGATAAAGGTAACATTGCTCATGACTCCATTACAATTACCAATGTTGAGCATGTTAGTGGTCTAGCTTTTACCTTGATTAGCGTAGGTCAATTATGTGATGATGATTGTGTAGTTAGTTTTACTAAAGTAGATTGTATTGTTAGTCAAAATGGTAAAACACTAGCTAAAGGTCATAGGAGAAATTGTCTATATACTTGCAAATTGGGAGATAACTCCAAACAACAAATTTGTCTTGCATCTGTAGTGGATAACGCTTTAGCATAGGAGGTTAGGTCACGCCAATATGCGGTTAGTTCAAACTTAGCTTCGAACAAGCTAGTAAGGAACCTACCAAAGTTGAGCTTTAAAAGACACTTTTGTGATACATGTGGTCTAGGGAGTCAAGGTAATGCAAACAATTGGACTAGGAATGAAGTATCAACTACTAGGGTTTTAGAGTTGTTTCCATCTGCAATTTAAAGATACGGATGCAACTTCTACACTTTAATGATTGTGGATGATCACTCAAATTACACTTGGGATGTGTTCATGAAATCTAAGGATGATGTCTTAGAAAAAATTAAAATCTTGTGTAAAAGACTTGAAAACCTACATTATTATTCTATTGTTTTAATTGTAACCGATCATCGTAATGAATTTGATAAATTGCAATTTGGAAACTTTTGTAAACAACATGGAATGTCTTATAACTTGTCGGGCCTGTTCACTTATCAATCAATTAAGATTGTTGAAAGAACACATCGCAAGTTAATAAAGATAAGTCGTGCTATGTTAGACGAGCAATCCATTCCATAAAAGTTTTGGTGTCATGCATTAGATACGACAACCTACATTTTTAATAGGGTCTATATTAGAAAATTCATTAATAAAACACCCTACGAAATTCTTAGAAATAGGAAGCCGTCATTAGAGTACTTTAGGATCTTTGGTTGTAAAGTATCTATACTTAACACTAAAGTACATCTCACAAAGTTCGACCCAAAGTTGTATGAAGCTGTGTTTTTAGGATACTCTCTAACTAGTAAAGCATACATAGTGCTTAACAAGGAAACAATGGGAATTGAGGAATCTCTCAATGTTACCTTTGATGAGAGCTTGCCCGAGCCCAAGTCATCTCCTTCGGTAGAAGATGATAGGAACAATGAACACATAGTTCAAGATCTCAATGGGTCACCGTCATAACAAGTTAATGTTTCGGATGAAGGCTATCCTAAAGGTGTCAAAGAAGCTAGAGGTTACCCAATAGAACAAGTAATTGGTGAGTTGAATGAGAGGACACTTAGGTCTAAGACTAAAGATGCTTAGGATTTTCGCATGACATTTTCTAAAGTCCAAATTGCACAAGTCTAGTTGGGGTTGTTCATGGTTGACATGCACCATAGGATATTGATTTTAGTAAGGTAGTGAGAAAATTTAGAGGTTTAGAAGTTGTTTGCACTACTTTTATATATTTGTGCTCTTAGAGCTTATGTGTTATGTGCTAGGACTTATGTGAAAGGCATGGAATTTAAGCAACATTGTTGTTTTAATGAGATGGAGGATAGATGTCCATACATTATTCAAACTATGGTTGACATTATCCGGATTCTACATGTCAAACTTTTGTGTCATGAATAAGAAATTTGATCTACATCTTGTCGATATTGTGGTAATCATCGGCTTACATATTTAAATGTGTGAAATCGACTTACTCACAACATTGCATGTTCTATTCCTTATGATAGACATGAAAGATTAAATAGGCAAATTCATTGACAAAATCACTTTGGATCGCAACTCACCTTTGTTATGAAAATGTTGTATTTATGTCAACTTGTTCATTTTATGTGATGATTGCATGCATGCATTAGTACATAAACTAGATTGTGGAACTAGATTATTCAATCTCAAGTAAGACTAAGCCTAATCCTAACTAAGCCTTCTAAAATCACTCATATCTTCATGGCATAATTATCTTCTCAATAGAGTACTTTCCTTACAAAAGGCATAACTACCTTAAACTTTAAAGAATCAAAAGTACTAAGTCTTATCACCCAAGAACTATTTGCTAATCTAAAATCTTATACCTAACTTAAATTTTACCACTATAAAAGGTTGTTAAATGTAATCACTATCATCATCACTCTTACTAATCAACTCTCATCTCCCTTAGAAAATGACTCCTATATGTTTCATGAAGTATGAAGAATCCAATTATGAATCCCATGAAACCCCTAATTACCTTGAAGGTCGTCATTGTGACAATAACTTCCTAGTCATCGCTAGAATAACACAGCCCTTCACTATTGCAAAATGCTTCTCGTTTGCCCAACTACCACTCTTTATCTATCCTCGCCACATTCAAGAATTTTATGCTAAATACAAATTTAATAAGAGATTCGCCACTCTTCATTTTAAGGGTTAATTCCATATATCCTCAATATAAACCAAGAAATGGCATATATACCCAAGTAAATATCATACTGACATATATATCTAATATAAACATCAAATCTATCATATTCACCCATTTTATTATGAAGTCAATTAAGATTTGAGAAATGATATATCCTCCTACTAGTTGTTCCTACATATACTCCTACTCACAGGATCCTAGCAAGTGTCAGAACTGACGGTTTGGATGCGGAGAGATAATGAGTGGAGAAAACACATAAAATATTATTGTGTGTATGAGGATATGTAAGAATATATTGTAGGATGATATAGCAAAACTCTTAAACATTATTTTACACCATTAAGTTCCCATTATACCCTTAATAGGATAATTAAACAAATTTTGGTTAGTCATTTTTTCTTCCCGAATTGGCCATGGTAACTGAGTATGTTTTGAGTGCCATCGCTACTACCTTTTTCTTCCATAATTGGCCATAGTTTCATTTTGTCTTCCTCAACACTTCATAATTAAAAAAGGGAACAAGTCCTACACCAAATGTTAGTTTATTTAGAGAAAACACAAAAACATTTCTAAATATTACCATAGAAAGATGAACAATCTGACACAAAAAAGAAACGTTTAAATTATAGGATGAACATTTGACGCAAGCATGGATTAACAAAAACGTTTAAAATCTAAAAAAACCATTTTGTAGGATGAACAATCTGACCCACGCATGGATTAACATTATGTAAACCTAAATCAAAAGATACAAATATAAGTATTTATCACATATTATAGATGGTATTATAGTCATATTATTTTGAATTGGTAATTGTTAGAAGCTTTAAAATATTTTATTAAAAGAAATTAGTAGTTTGGGTAAATATAGTATATTTGGGGTTTATATTGGGTATATATGTCATTATGATATTTAGTTGGGTAATTATGTCATTTGATGGCATATATTGGGTATATATGAAATTAACCCTCATTTTAACATGTCTGGTCATGACTATGTATGAAACTTAAGCGATCTAGGAAAAGCCATGAACATCTTCCATCATGGACTAATGTTCTATTGCAAATCATATGAAACAAAAGATTTCACAAAAACTAAATTCTATCATCGCATTTCATGTTGCAATGATCCTCTAATTGATGGTGCCTTAGTTCAAAATACCATACTAAAACACGAGTTCCATTGTAAAGGAGTGTCATCCCTATCATGGGAAAAATCATAACTCAATGCTCGATTAAGAATTTGGGCGGATGTATTGATCACAAATGTGTTTGTAGATATTGAAGCCAAGGAACAATTGCCCATCATAGTTGGTTACATGCTCTATTGCATTGAGACCAAAATTCCATTCAACTTTGCCTACTTTTTGGCCAAACGTATGAATGATCTCAATGATGAGGCAATTCCCTACACTAGAATCATAACAATGCTTTTTGAGTACATAGAGAACCAACACCCAAATGATGCATCTCGAATGGTTGAAGTTGATGATACACCTCCCATGTGTCCTCCTTTCTCTATGGACTCTCTAATTAACTACATACATTAATTTTTAGACTTACTTGCACCATAGTTGATGTTGGTTATAGCTCTAAATGTCGAATTTATGTGTTACTTATGTGAGTCTCAATAACATGTGTCTTTCTTATATTACCTCTATTGTGCTCAACAAAATGTAATTAGAGTCATGAATAACCATATTATAAAATGTTAAAATATGTATATGAATATATGCAACAATGTACAATGTCACTGATACGGCTGGTTTAATAGAAAATATATATATAATATATATCTATATATATATATATATATATATATAACTAAAATAAGAAAATATAAATATAGTATATATATATATAGATAAAATTATCTAAAATTCTATTATCAAATAATACTAAGAATTAGTATTTGCCGTAAAGAAATGAACATAAAAAACCTCCCTCCTCACTTAAAGGAAAAGTGAATGAACCAAATTCTTCCCGGGTCGTAAGTCCCAACGAAGTGTGAATTGAGAATCGTGGTTAAATTGTGATCGCAGGCGATTTTAATGATCATAAGATTGGTTTTGGATTCTATTTCTACTAATGCAAAAAAACAAATAAAGGCAAGCAACAATTAAAGCAATTAAATATTTAAACTAAAAAAACGATAACGGGAATCTAAAAACGCGACTTAAAAACTTAAATTATCAAATTTTAACCCTAAAAATGAAAATTTAATTTCTAACAGTCCTAAATGATAAAAAATAATTTTAGAAAAAAGAATTATATTTTTTTGACTTTATTTAATTTTTTTTAAAACATATTTATTCTAAAAATATTATAAAAAATATTAAACTAATTTATAAAAATCTGAAAAAATCACGAAAAGTACTTTGAACTATTTAGAATCCAAGAAAACTAAAACGGGTTCACCAGCTTATCTCAATAAGCTGGAAATAAGCCCAAAAGGGGCTGAAAGCTTAAAGTTACAAAAAGGCATAAAAGGAAAATGGGGTGAAGGTATAACGAAAAAGACCCAAGGGCGCAGTGTTAAGTAGTGTTGTGTTGAGGGTGAGGTCGCAGGTTTGAGTCCTGGACCTTACCTTTTTGAAAAAACTTTTTTTTTAATTTCTTTTTGAAAAACAGCTAAACTTAAGATAAAAATAAGCAACTTTAATAAAACAACCTTTTTACAAAACTTAATAATAAGCTAGAAATAAGCTCGAACAAGACATAGAATTACTTAGAAGCTTTTAAGCTTCTAAGTCTTAAACTGTTTTTGCACAAAAAGCTATTATAAGCTAATCTTAGACCAAATAAGCTACTAGGACACTGAAACACACGTAATAAGCTAATATAATCCTACTTTAAACATTTCTAAACAAGCTAGAAGCTTAGAAATCAAATAAGCTATTTTGGCTAAAAGTTACTAAAAACAGTCTAAAGAACACTTTTTAAGGTAATTTTTAAGCTAGTAAATCAATAAGCTAATCCTTAAAACCTCAAAACAGATTAAGCTACTACTATAAGCTATAAGAATAAGCAAAAATTAAGCACTAAGGAACAATAATAAGCTAGATAATGACTAATAAATATGACAGTTTAGACTGAAAAGTGGTTTTGGTTTTTTCAAAGTTTTTCTAAGAGCTAAAACACTAACTGCAGGCCTAAATTAAGCTAAGCAAATGAAAGATAAACTATAAAATAAGCTCAAACAGATTGAGCTTATATCACAATGAGCTTATGAAATAATTTTCAGACTCTAAAACTAACTTTAACTAATCTAGATTTGTGATAGAAAAGTGGACTTTTAAACTTTAAAACTGAAACCAACACTTCGACAGATTATGACTTAAATCTCACAAGCAAATGCACACTTAACCCAAAACCATTTTACTGCATTTAGAACCAAAATGGAAGTATGAACAAGACCTCAAAACAACTTTTAAGCAAAAATAAGATATAATTAGTTTGAATAAGTTTTAAAACCACAGATTCTAAGATTAGGTAGATTAAACCTTAAAACTTGATATGACTTGCAAAACTTTATGAAAACTGATTATAAGGCTTATTTAAAGCTTTTCAAAGTTGGATTAAAGACCAATGAGTGGTCAAACAGCACTAACTAAGGTTAGTGCTGCTTATCCCAAACACCCCTTTAAAAATTTAAAAACCATTTTAAGCTTGATTTTGACTGTTTTAAGCTAAGGTCTTTAAAAACAAATGACAAACTAACAATCTTAAGACTTAATAAGCAAAATCAAACCTTCAATAAGCACTTAACAATAAGCAAACAACATAAGCAGTTTTAAGCTAAATAAGACAGTTTTGTACAAAAACATGAACAAAGAAGATTTAAACAATAAGCAAGCATCAATAAGCATAAATAAGCAGTAAAGAGCAGAAGATAAGCAGTCTAATAAGCAACATAGTAAATAAGCTAAAAAGTAAAAAGTGAAAACTTATTAAGTCCTTTGCTTAAACAATGAGAATAAATGCTCTTAGAGCTTATCAACAAGCTCTAGCTTGTTTGAAAACAAGCTAGTATGGTCATATAAGCCCTTCCAGGTTTGGCTTATCTTCCGAGTTAAGCTGAGGTAATTTAGGGGTGGATTTTTAGTGAAATTAGCTTAAACACTATAAGCTATGTAAACGTTCAAATTGCTTTAGTAAAACAGTTTAAACAAGAGCTTATATGAGGTTTATCAAAACATTTTCAAACAAAAGATTGCATAAACATAAAACAGATTTGCATAAAACTTAACTTTCATTAAATTTTAAAACTGAGTACAATGCTTTTTAAAGGAAATACAATAAGTTAATTTAAACTACTATAAGCTAAAAGTTACAAATAAAAAAGATTAAAACTACACTAGATAAGATAAGATGCCCTAATATGTGAAAACACCCTCTATTTATAGCCGAATAGAGAAACTTCAAAGCCTTGAGGTGTGTTTCTTCTGTGAGAGGGATTGAGCGTGCTCTCCAAGCCTTCAATCTTAGCCATTGAATCCATTTTGTGCTTCTTTAAGCTTCATCATAGCCCTTGATTCTTGTCCATGTCCCATCAGCCAATCAGATATCATGGGATTGCCAGTGCCAGCTTGTCATTTTCTGGGAGGATGTGTTAGTGGGGTGTGAGTTGGTTTTGTCAGGATTTGCAGGGTGAGATGAAAGGGATGGGTGAATAGTAGGTTTTGGCAGGAGAATGGTTTTATATTTATTTGGGGTAAAGCGTTAACGGGGTTAAGGGTTTAAGGACTAATGGTGAACAAGGTTAGGGACTAACTGTGTTAGTCCCTAAGGACTAACGGTGTAACAGGTTTAAAAGTATTTAAGTTAAGGGTTAACGGGGGTGGGTGTTAAGTGGTTTTGGGCTTTTGGTTTGGGCCTTGGCTGGATAATGGATTTAGATAAATGATTTAGGCTTATTATACGCGCTTTGATTTAATAAATAAGCTTAATGGGCTGACTCGTCCCATTAACTTGGGTATGGGTTGGCCCAATAAGATGGGTATGCCTTCGGCTTCGGCTTTGACTTTTCACGCTCTTTCCAATCTCGTGCTCGGTTTTGTCCGGTTTGGCTTGATTTTTGTCATTTAGTGAATATCCGATACCTGCACAGTATACACAGCAAAACAAACATATATTTGGCGTTTTATGTCCGTTTTTTGGTCGTTTAAGCTCGTTTTATTAAGTTTAAGGTATGTGTAATAAAGCACATACCAAAATCCCCCATACTAAACTATTGATGTGTCCTCACGCAATCCTATAAGTAAACACTTTAGAAGACTAAGTGTCTTAATTTCCCTCGACTAATTACCTCGAAAAGTAGCTAAGTGTTCATCTTAAGCAATTAAGAACTCAATAGCTTTAAAAAGCCCCGTTTTGACCATTTTTATATATCTACACTAATTACCACACATATTTTTTATATTTTCCCTTTTTCTTTTTCTAACTAGAATGTCTGGACTTTCGTTATTTTCATAACCTTTAGGTCATAGAACAAGAAGCACTTCAATCCTAAAATGCCCAAAAATGATAAATTCATCGTCCCTGATTTTTCACTTATACCAAACCAAGCATAAAAACAAAATCATTGTTAAATATAAGTTAAGATGCTAACACTACTTATATTTGTAACTTGTAAACTTTTCACTCCCGATAATTATTATAAATTATGTGAGTGTGCTCATTTCAAATTTCAACCATGGATCAACTTTTTAAGAAAGTTGCAATATTTTTATGCTTCACGTTCCACCCAAGAATAATGAGTTTGAAGGCGAGATCATCCCATGTAGCGACTTTCGTCTCGGCACATCCCAACCTTGCGGCTAAGTGACCAGGATTTTAACACCTTACAGAGACTAGTATCGAGACTCATGGACCTTCGGTTTCAAAACCCTTAGACTTCCCGTTTAAACATAGAAAAACTACAACTAAAACAAATTAGTCTTAGTTCAAACATATATTTAAATTTTAGAAAAAGAGATTTTAATATATTTATTTATTCAACAACTATATATATACATTTTTTGCTATAATCATAATATATTACCTCCACCCTTTAAACGACTACCACATCGGTTGTGAGCCGACAAGAGGTAGTGGTCTTATTTCGGTGTAGGCCCCCGCCTTATATGAAGACTGAAACATCGGTTGTGAGCCGGCAAGATCCAGTAAACTGACGGGGATATTGTTTCTACTTATTAATATACATCATCATCATTTTTTTGCAACATTTATTATGCGGTACATAGAAAAATTTCTTTTTAGAAAATTTAAGTATATAGCTTAACTAAGACTGAAATGTTATCGACTACATTAATAAAGCTTCAAATTCAAAAATTGTTGATTTAAGTTTAATTTTCGAAAATAGCACTTATTATTAGTCAGGTTAGGAGCTTATGGGAGAAAAAGCCACAAATTACACTTATGAGCTTGTAAGATATCCAACTAATCCTTGTTTAGCATCAAACTTATATTTAACTTTATCATTTCTCGTTCTTCGCAAATTTAAAATCTTTAATAAAAAGATCTGCGAATGCTTAGTCAAATAAACTAGCTTAATCAAGTTTATAAAGGTTAAGGGACAAAGCTAAGAGCTCAACACGCTCGATCGAGTCAAAATTTATTCTTATTCTACCCAGCAGGAAAGTCAACATTGTGATAAAACACTTATTTTATTTTTTTTGAAAATTTTTACATTTTTTCATTTTTTTGGTATTTTGGTGGTAAAAATGGGATTACGTGAAAACAACGACTACAGGCACAATCAAATCGATAGACCCCCCCATACTAGAATTGAACATTGTCCTTAATGTTTTAAGAAGGGTCTCTACGTAAATCTAAAGCTGTTTATTAAGTATGCTCAAAGATAAACGTTAGTCGATAAGATTTAGGATTTGAAGCTCGAGTGAACGAAGGATAAAAACCACGAGCACGAGAGGCTTCATAATCCGAGGCAATCCTGGACATACAACATAAAACACAAAACATGAGAAAGGAAGAGGCGAGCCTCCTCACAACACACTTATTCATTACTACTATATTATATAAGGATGAGCATGGGTTGCCACCCACGAAGCGCTTATTTTTGTTAACTAAGTCTTGAGCCAGACTCGATCCCCCCATACTTGAGTTGGTCAAGGAGGATAGAAATGGAGAAACGGAACATCCAAGATAGGAATGTCCCCTCCATAGATCATCATCAGGCTTTTAGAAAAATCAGAAATGATCTTTGAAGTATTAAAGCCCCGATGAGATAAGAGATGAGGAGATTTTTCCTCTTTTGAAGAAAGACTACCAGGATTGAAGACTTTATCCTCATTTTCAGATGAAAATGGGAGCAAAGTGTCAATCACTAGAAAAGGAGAATCACGGATGAATGAGGTAGAAAATTCATTCGGTGATAGAAATCTCTTAGATTGGACTGCAATGAATATCTCTGGATCGAAAATCTTGTTTCTAGTTCTGGAAGGAAAAGAAACTACAAGGTCGGATCCGAGGGAATCGCTAGAAAGAGTGATTCCCGATCCAGATATGGGTGGGAATGGGATGGGGAAAAACATTAGGCACATGAACTCTTGGTTCTCTTATTGGATTATCAAAAATATCATCCACCACATCCATAGTGAAATCCCCCGAATCGGGTTCACTATCACAAAATAATGCTTTATAATCTGGAAGAGATAAATTAGTATAAGAAGTGGGATTGCCACTACTTTTCTCTTCTAAATTAAAGCAGAAAGTCTCGATCTCGGGTAAAGAATTATAAAAAATGTTGGTCTCCTCCAAGAAAGAGTTAGGAGATGTGGAGGGAGACTTGGTCACAAAATCAGAAGATGGAGTGGGATTGTCTTTTAATGCTTCGATCTTAGCAATAAGAAGATTGATATTCAACAATTTTTCATGAAGAATATCGTCCTTGATTGTTAGAAGAATATCAGTATCAATCTCTCTAACTTCAAAATCCTTCACCTCCTCTAAGCTGACGAGCTCAGAATCGAGAGGTGATGCATCGATATAATCGATGTCCTCACTGTAAAAAGAATCGTCATCACTTAAGAACAATCATCGTTAAAAATGGAGAAAATCTCCAAGTGATCGTTTAAAACATCAAGAGGAGGAGAATTATCACAAAAAGGCATGTTAGCCTTAATTATATTAAGTCAAACAAGAATGTTATCGGTCTTAGAAAGTCAAACTAGGTCTTGTATTGTAATAGGCTAGTCGGGTTCAATGGGCTTGGATTGTAATCTAATATTGTCCGTGTTTCGGGCTCAAAGCCCAAGTTTATCCAAGCCCGACCACCTAAAGATTACTAGCCTATACGCACCTCCCTTAGCAGGCATGGGTATAATATCCTCCACGACACTTTGGTTGAATGGTGGTGGTACATGTTCATTCATTGGTACTCACACTTTTCTCTAATCTAATATTCCTTTTTTGTTTCTCTCTCTACTTTCTCTCTCTAAGTTTTCTTATTATTTTCTAGCATATTGTTCAAGAATTAGTGTTGTGTTTGTAATGGATTAAACTAGTGGGATAACATGTGGTATCACTCGCCAAGGGGTGTTTAGTGTTTGTTTTGTGTGAAATTCGTGGGTTTAGTTGGTTGTTTTTCTTTGGTTCGAAAAAAGCAAGAAAAAAAATCAAACTTTGATCTTTGTTTCGTGGTTAAAAGTGTTAAAGAATTGTATTTTCGGGCTTAGATCAATTCTTGCCCCCCCCCCCCCCCCCCCCCCCCCCCCCCCCCCCCCCCCCCCCCCCCCCCCCCCCCCCCCCCCCCCCCCCGCATCATTACTAGGTGGTTTTAACATCATTTCGTAGCTTACAAGAAAGTTTGAAGATTTTTTCGTGGCTGCGTTTTGCCTATCTGAAGGGGTGTTCTTGATTGCGTTTTGCTTCATTCGTTGCGTTTTGCCTCAAGACACTGCGTTTTGCTTCATTCGTTGCGTTTTGCCTCAAGACACTGCGTTTTGCTTCATTCGTTGCGTTTTGCCTCAAGACATTGCGTTTTGCTTCATTCGTTGCGTTTTGCCTCAAGACACTGCGTTTTGCTTCATCATTGCGTTTTGCTGCTTGCGTTTTGCTTCATCATTGCGTTTTGCTGCTTGCGTTTTGCTTCATCATTGCGTTTTGCTGCTTGCGTTTTGCTTCATCATTGCGTTTTGCTTCATCATTGCGTTTTGCTGCTTGCGTTTTGCTTCATCATTGCGTTTTGCTGCTTGCGTTTTGCTTCATCATTGCGTTTTGCCTCTTGCGTTTTGCCTAGAAATCCTGCGTTTTGCTCTTGAGATTTGTCTACAGGTTGAGATTTGTTACTGCGTTTTGCCTCATTGAAGACCCTTTATATAGCAAAATCTATAGTATTGTGTAAATGTTGCTCAAATCTTAACAAATCTTGCGTTTTGTCTAGAAGTCATTGCGTTTTGTCTAAAAGACTGAGATTTGCATATTGAGATTTGTCAAACATTCTTGGTTGAGATTTGACAATCGTTATTCGTTGAGACTTGATACACCTTGACCTTCTTTAGACAACAAACCCAAGACTTAGAACTTCATTTTGGATCTTACACATACAATCAATTAAACATAAACAAACCCTTACAATCAAAAAACAGCTGAAACTTAATCATACTTGAATCGTCAATTAATGATTCTTCACAGTTTTCTCTTGATTGTGTAAAATCCGACGAAAGATACGATTCTTTTCTCTGTTTTATTCAAAGATTGTAAAAATCCCCATGAACGTTATGCATTAAAACCACAATCAATCACTTCATAACACTTAAGATCCGATATCCATTTACAACAACTTCATCAAAATATCAAATTTAAATACCAATTTACAAACTCAATCATCGAATGCTCTTCATAATGCTATCATGGAAACGGGTAGCAAAGATCGTCCACCAATGTTAGCACCGGGTAATTATGTTCAGTGGAAATCCAGAATCAAGAGATACATTGACACCAAACCTAACAGTGAACTCATCCACCATTGTCTCAAAAATCCACCATACACGTTCTCAATGGGCTGAGGGTAAACAGTCTCCAGTTTGAAGGTGTAGTACTGATAACAACTTACAGAGAGGTATATGGAGAACTATAAGAATGTTTCACAAGACATACGAGATCAACTGAATGCTGAAGCTGAAGCCATTCAGATCATACTTATAGGGATAGATAACGATATCTACTCCACAGTTGATGCTTGTCCGAATGCATGTGAAATGTGGAAAGCCATATAAAGGTTGAAATAAGGTGAATTAATCAATGTTTAAGATCTTGAAACCAATTTATATTGGGAGTTTGTAAAATTCACATCACGGGATGGTGAATCACTTGAATAGTTTTAATAATCACGGTTTTACAAGATGAAAGAATAAGTTGTCTAAATCCTCAGTGACATTTTACTAATCTCAAGTGAATGTCCTGTTTCTTATTTCAACTTACAAACCTGAATGCCAAAGGTTTGTGGAACACTTGTTTAAGCAAGCCAGAGATGAAGGATATCTCTATCACAAAGCTTTTTGACATTATGAAGCAACAACCAGAATGAAGTCAATGAGATAAGAAGGCTGAAAAGACTAGCATGTACCTGCTATTCCACTTGCACTTGTTGCTCAACAACAACCAGTTTACCATCATCAAAACCATCCTACTTAAAACACTCAATATTCCTCCACCAGATCGCCACAGTCTACCAGAAACAGAGGAAAATCAATTGTTACCTCTTCTGCTCATACTTATGATCCAGAACCTGCTACGGTTACTGAAGATGAGGAAATGTCAAAGGATAATGAGATTGACAAACTCATGGCTTTAATTTCTCTCTCGTTAAATAAAATCTACAAACCTACCAACAACAAACTTCCAACTTCATCAAACACTAGTCGAGCTAATCAAGATAATTTTCCAAGAATCAACAGAGGAACTGGGTATGATAATCAGAGGGTAGTTAATGTTGCTGGGGCTAGGGAAAATGTAGGTACTTCGGTAGTGCAAAAGTCTGGGATTCAGTGTTACAACTGCAAGGAATATGGGCATGTATCAAGGGAATGTCAGAAACCGAAATGAGTAAAGGATGCAGCTTATCACAAGGAAAAGATGTTATTGGTGGTAAAACTAAGAGGAAGTGGGGTTTAGTTGAATGTTGAAAACAAAGCTGATTTAGAAGGATGTACTGATGATGATTCTGAAGAACGGAATTGGACGCTATTTATGTACATGCACAAATTTCATAAAGGTTACTCCAGATTCAAGTTGACAAATTCTGGAGCAATTTTTGATGATGAAGCACAATGCCTATGATCGTCGGAGGATCATTCTATTCATCGTCGGACTCTGGGTGCTCAAACGCACATGACCGGAATCTCAAACTTCTAACTAATTTTGTGGAGAAATTTCTGGGAACGGTAAAGTTTAGAAATGATCAAATTGCACCAATTCTTGGCTATGGAGATCTGGTTCAAGGAACTATTACCATCAAACGAGTTTATTATGTCGAAGGGCTTAATCATAATTTATTCTCGGTTGGTCAATCTTGTGATGCGGATTTGGAAGTTGCTTTTCGGAAGTCTACATGTTATATCCGTGATTTGAAGGGAAATGATCTTCTCACAGGTTCTCGTGGCATTAGATTTAGTATTCCATTTGTTGCATAGACTCCATACAACTCCCAATCCAATTTGCTTAATGGCTAATGTAGTACATCGTCTCGTGCATGGTTATGGCTTCGTCGTCTTTCTCATGTAAACTTCGAACACCATCAACTTGCTCTTCAAAGATTAATTATTATGAATGGCCTTCAAAGCTAGAAATTTGTCAAGATATCTTTGTTCTTTCTTGTGTGTTGGGGAAAGCATAAAGATTGTCTTTTTACTCTAGACTAACCCGAGCTCATAATAGACGTTACAACTTCTACTCTTGGGGCTTATGTGTCTAATAAGGTAAGATAAAGCATTAAATGGAAAGATTGTATGTTCTAGTAATTGTTGATGGACTAACCCCTCCCGTTTTTTCCTGGAATCACTTCTTGTGAGGTCAAAGTCGTAATCACTTGGAGTTCTCATTTGATTTCCTCTAACTTGTCACAGAGGTCTTCGTGCTTAGTGTATAATCAGTTCAAACTGACAAAGGCACGGGAATTTCTTATAAAACTCTTCATGATACTTTGCAAAAGAGGGAATTAAGACACGAAAACATCAACTCGCTTCGAACACATGAACAAAATGGGCGTTGTCGAAAGAGAAAATGTACTCTTGTATGAGGCTGCTCGAACAATGCTAAGCGCCGCTAAGTTCCTTTGTTTCTTCTGGGTGAAGCAATTGGAACTGCATGTTTTTCTACAAAAACCGTTCATTGTAATTTCCTCGACATGAGAAAAAACACCTTATCATATCATCATTGCCCGGAATGAACTGTCAGTCAAGTTCTTTCAATCTTTGGTTCTCTTTGCTACATGTCAGAGATGGTGAAAAGCTTGATTAAAATGAAGGAAAAAAAGGTTGTTGCATGTATTTTTTTTGGGTATTCTACTCAGTCAAAGGTCTTATAGGGTATTTAACAAGAGAACAAGAATGATAGTTGAAAAAATTTCATGTTACTTTGACGAAATTGCTCAAATTGGCGTCAATCCGTACAGTTCTGACCATGGTCCACCAAATGTTCGACAAAGTACGTGGAAAAAGACAGTTTAAGTTCCCGGTCTACAAAGTCAAGATAATGTTCTCAAGTTGCTGGACGTAACAGTCAAATGAGCTGGAATTGCTTTATAGGTCTGTTGTTCAGTGATTTACTCATGGAATTTTAATGTTGTGTCAACGTCTTTCGCTGTAATTGCTGCTGATAAATCTCCGATAAACGTCAACAACATAAACACAACTCACACGTCTACAACAAACCGATGGTTGCAGATCCTCCTCCATTGAACATTATTTCATCAACAAACTCTCAAATCAAGTACCAACTTGTCAATGCACCTGAGGAACATTATTCACAGCAGAAACCAATAGGAAAATGCATAATTTGCGACAATGAATTTATTCAATTATTAGTACAACCGGTACAAGAAAAGGGATGAATCGTCTTGTCATATTGATTCATCAAATATGCATACTTTCTATCAACAACATCTTCCGCACAACGTTTGGCAAAAGATCATCCATTTAGAAAAGTCATTGGTAATTCTTCTCAATCAGTTTGAAAAGACGTCAGCAAGAAATAGATGACGAGATGTGTATGTTCGCACTCACCGTGAGTCTCGAACGAACCAAAAGAACATCAAGAAGCCATGGCTGTTGCTGTAAGGATTGAATCAAGGCAGGAAGAAAAATTCATCAGTTGATCGACTAGATGTTGGGAATTTGTCGACAGACCACTTTGCAAAAATGTCTTAATTAAGTGGCTCTGGAATCAACAAAACGTGATGAGGAAATATACTGTTATTCGCCAACAATCTCGTTCTTGTAGCTAAGGGTTAGGCTCAAAGGAAGGTATTGATTTTGAGAGTCAATTTACACAGTTGCTCGGTTGGAAGCTGTAAGATTGTTCATTGCGTATGCTGCACCAAATCATTTACAGTGTACCCTTATGGAGTTTAAAACAACATTTATTTACGGACCTCTGAAGAAGAAGTGTACAGTAAAACCAACCAGATGGATTTGTTGACCCTTATCATCCTGACAAAAGTTTTCCATCTCAAGAAAGCATTATATGGTCTCAAACAAGCACCCAAGTAGCGTGGTATGGATGAACCTCAACTTCTCTGGTATACAGAAGGATTCAAAAGTTCTATTGATCCAACTCTATACATAACTAAACATGGGGAAGACATAGTTGATGACATAATTTTTGGTTCTACGAACCCAAAACTTTCAAAACGATTTGGAAAACTAATGCCACAGAAGGTTTGCTATGTCTATGATGGGGGGTAAAATTCTTTTGGGTATTCAGATTCCACCATACCCCTTGTGGTATTTTATAAACCAAGACTAATGTATGCTCAGAGATACTAAAAGCATGGTTATGACCTCATGTGATAGCAAGCAATTGGTACTCTAATGGCTACCAATAAACACTTGATGCTGACTTGCGTGGTACTTAGTTGACCAAATGAAATATCGTCAGTTATGTCGGTGACTAGGTAATAACAGCAATGTTTGACCAGATATTGTACATGCAACATGTTATTGTGTCGCTATCAAGCGAAAACCGACCTAAGAAACATTCTCACTGCGGTTTTTTTATTTTTAAAACAGACTTTTGGGATTAAGACTCCATTAACATGGGTCTCTGTAATCGAAAGAAACTGGTTTCGAATAACTTCTTTTTCAGATTTCGGAATCACGCGGGCTGTCTCGATTCACGTAAGAGTACATCTGGTGGCATACAATTTCTAGGTGGTGATAAGTTAGTCAGTTGGTCATCCAAAAAGCAAGACTGCACCTTAATGTATTCAGCAGAAGCAGGAGTTAGTATGTGTTCTTTATATGCGTTGTTATGACAAGTTCTTGGTTGGAATCAGCTCACAGATTTGGCTTCCACTTTGATTAAATACCTATTTTATGTGACACAAGGCAGTCTTAGCCATCTCGTGCAACCAGTCCAGCATTCCCGTACCAAGCACATCGATGTTAGATATCACTTCATAAAGGAAAAAGTTGAAAAGGGTATTGTTGAATTATTCTTTGTCGGAACTGAATACCAGTTAGCTGACTTGTTTACTAAAGCTTTATCGGAAGATAGGTTTAAGTATCTTGTCAGATGACTCGGTCATGGAGATGATTGTCTCTAGATGAACTGGAGGTTTCGGCGATTGATCTTCTTGATCCATCTAACATCAACTTGTACCATATTTTATTCTATCTTTATTTTTTGATTTATAAAATTTTTGAAAAAGAAAATTTGAAAAAAATATAAAACCTAGAAAAACAATATCAGAAAATCAGAAAAATTTCAAAATATGCCAAAAAGAATCTTCTTATCGACATGTCTCTTGGGAATCGATAACATTTAGTACCTTACTTATAACACTCAATTCAACCCTGCTATCACTCAAGTTAGCACTGCTAGCACTCAAGTTAGCACTGCTAGTACTCAAGTTAGTATTGGCTGGATATGACAAGTCCAAGGTGGAGTGTTTCAACTGCCACAAGATGGGATACTTTGCAAGGGAATGTAGAGGACCTAGGAACCAAGATAGCAGGAACAGGAATCAAGACAGCTCTAGAAGGACTGTAAATGTGGAAGAAACTTCTTCCAAAGCCATAGTGGCTATTGATGGAGCTGGTTTTGATTGGAGCTATATGGCAGATGATGAAGTTCCTACAAACATGGATCTTATGGCTTTTTTAGACTCTGAGGTATATAATGACAAAACTTGTTCAAAAACTTGTCTAAAAAGCTTTGAAACTCTTAAAACTCAACTTGATAATTTGATAATAGAGTTTAACAAATCTGAGTTCAATTTAGCTACTTATAAAAGAGGGTTAGCATATGTATAAGAGCACCTTGTCTTTTACAAAAATAATGAGGTTATTCTTTGTGAGCAACTTGATGTTCTTAAAAGAGATATCTCATATAAAGACTCAAAAATTAGTATGCTTAAAAGTGAGTTAGAAAAGCTTAAGCAAGAAAAAGAAAGCAATCAACTTAAAATTGAAAATTTTGATAATGCTTCTAAGAGTCTAGACAAATTAATAGAGAGTCAGATAACTGATAAAAGTAGAAAGGGTGTGGGGTTTGTAAGCTATAATGTTGTTCCACCACCCCCATACAGGGTTATTTTCACCCCCAAATCTTGATTTGTCCTACTCTGGTCTAGAGGAGTTCTAACAGCCTGAGTTTGAAGGCTATGGACCTAAGCCTAGTAAGAGTGTTAGTGAAGATACTTCTAATAAGGTTAGGGAATCTCCTGATGCCCCATTGATTGAGGAGTTAATGTCAGATGAGAAGAAAAATGTTTTTCCTTCTGTTGCTAAAATAGAATTTATTAGATCTAAACAACAAGAAAAACCAGTTAGGAAACCAGTTAAGTATGCTGAAATGTACAGGTCACAAACTCCTAGAGGAAATCAAAGAAACTTGAATAATCAAAAGTCCCAACAGCTAGGAAGTAACTTTGTAATGTACAATAAAGCTTGTTTTGTCTGTGGAAGTTTTGACCATATGCAGGCTCACTGCAATAACCATCAAAGGGAAAGGGTGATATCTGGGAATAATTATACAAGGGTGAATTACAATTATTTTGCTAAAAAGGCTCACCCTAGTGCTCACAGGAACATGGTTCCAAGAGCAGTTTTAATGAAAACTGGCCTAAGACCACTTAATACTACTAGGCCTGTTACTACTGCTCATCCCAAAACTACAGTTTATAGTGCTAGACCAATGTCATGTTTTTCTAAATCAGCACAATCAACTGTAAAGAGGCCCTATCAAACAAGAACAGCATTAACTAACAAAAATTTTAGCCAAAAAGTTAATACTGCTAAGGGTAAATTTTATACTGCTAGGCAAAAAGCAGTTAATACTGCTAGGCCAACTTCAATAGTAGTTAATGTTATGATGGCAAATCAGGTTAATGTTATTAAGGCCTCAGCATGTTGGGTTTGGAGACCTACCAAACTTAATAGTGCATCAATTACTTTGAAGAGACATAATTATGTTGATGCACGAGGCAGATCCAAGTCAGTGATGGCTTGGGTCCCCAAAGGAAACTAATTTCCTTATTTTTATGTGCAGGGTCATCCACAAAAAGAAGATCAAGGCTATGTTGATAGTGGATGCTCAAGGCACATGACAGGGAACATGTCCAATCTCTCAGACTTTAAAGAATTTGATAGAGGATATATTACCTTTGGGGGAGGAGCCAAATGAGGGAAAATTACTGGTAAAGGAACTCTTAAAACTGGTAAGCTTGATTTTGAGGATGTGTACTTTGTCAAGGAGTTACAGTTTAACCTTTTTAGTGTTTCACAGATGTGTGACAAAAAGAACAGTGTTCTTTTTACTAACACTAGATGTTTTGTTCTGTCTCCTAACTTTAAGTTAGCTGATGAAAGTCAGGTTTTACTTCAAATTCATCTTTTATTGCTAACTATTTTATTTCAGGATAAGACGACGGTGTTGCAGCCTCATTCCAGCGAAGTCGGATTCATAAACCACATGCTCATACTCAAGCTTTCAAAGTCAATCATTCAACGTCAAGATAGTTGATTCTAATCTTCCCCACCATCAAAGAGCCTCAAAGTTAAATAAAGAATCATCAATTGGGGAGATTGTTAGACTTATAATCATATGTCAAACAAGAATGTAACAAGTATGAGCATGTTGGTCAAGAGCACAAGTTGATCAAGGAAGTCAAATCAAGATGATTCAAGTCAAGGAGATGATGCAAGATAACGATCTCAAGAACTCAAAGTCAAAAAGATAAAGGCTCAAAATCAAGATCACAAAGCATGAATGAACAAAGCCATTACAAACAAGACAAGACCATAACAAGGCAAAGCATAAAAGTTAAACGTCATGTCTTCAATGTCATCGGTGATACAGAGAAGTTTGAAGAAAGAGACCTCAACATTGGGGGAGATTGTTAGCCTTAATTATATTAAGTCAAACAAGAATGTTATCGGTCTTAGAAAGTCAAACTAGGTCTTGTATTGTAATAGGCTAGTCGGGTTCAACGGGCTTGGATTGTAATCTAATATTGTCCGTGTTTCGGGCTCAAAGCCCAAGTTAAACCAAGCCCGGCCCATTTAGAAAGCCTAAGTGCCAGGCTAGTATAAATATCCCTTCACCACACTTGGTGAAGGGTGTTGGTTGCATTTTCCCATCACTTGTAACTTCCCATTTTCTCTCTAATCTAACTTTCTTTCTTGTTTCTCTCTCTACTTTCTCTCTCTAAGATTCCATCTTATTTTCTAGCATTTTGGTAAAGAATATAGTTGTGTAATGGATTAAATACATGGGATAACATGTGGTACCAGAGCTAAAGGGGTGTTTAGTGATTGAATTTCGTGGGTTTATTGGTTTGTTTTTCTTTGGTTCGAAATAAAGAAAAAAAAGCAAGAAAAAATCAACTTTGATCTTTGTTTCGTGGTTAAAAGTGTTAAAGACTTGTACTTTTGGGCTTAGATCACTTCCTTGCATCATTACTAAGTGGTTTTAACATCATTTCGTAGCTTACAAGAAAGTTTGAAGATTTTTTCTTGGCTGCGTTTTGCCTAACTGAAGGAGTGTTCGTCGTTGCGTTTTGACTAGTATCATTGCGTTTTGATAAGATTCGCTGCGTTTTGACAAAAGTCATTGCGTTTTGATTAGCATCGTTGCGTTTTGACTAGTATCATTGCGTTTTGATAAGATTCGCTGCGTTTTGACAAAAGTCATTGCGTTTTGATTAGATTCATTGCGTTTTGACTAAAGTCATTGCGTTTTGACTCCACAGGTTGCGTTTTGAAGACCATCATTGCGTTTTGACTAGACGTTACTCTGCCCAATTAATTTATTGATTGCGTTTTGACCAAGACTCGTTGCGTTTTGACCAACAATCGTTGCGTTTTGACCAAGATTCGTTGCGTTTTGACCAACAATCGTTGCGTTTTGACCAAGACTCGTTGCGTTTTGACCAATTGCGTTTTGACCAAGTTTCATTGCGTTTTGATCAAGAAAAGTGATTGCGTCTTGACTAAGAAAAGTGACTGCGTTTTGATCAAAGATAGTTGCGTTTTGACAAATAGCACTGCGTTTTGTCTAGAAATCTTGTGTGAAGAAAAGGGTTTCAGTAAAACTGCCATAACTTTTGATCCGTAAGTCCGTTTCAGGCCCGTGACCTCTCAAATCGAAGAGAAAAACGAGACGGATTACGTTGTAACCACCCTTTAGCTGGTTACGGATTTTTCGAGGCCCAAAACCCTCGTTTTCTATGAGTTATTGACATTTTTCATTTTTTTGGAATTTGTGTTAGACTTGTTTTTGTTCTAGCTCACGGCCCATCTGTATTTTTAGGCCCGTTTCAGATTGGTGAGCCTATTTAAACAATCTGCTGTAACCCTAGCCAGAAAATTATCTGTTTTAATACAATTAAATCATTGGCCACTGATTCCGAATCAAATTATTCACGATTTTCTATTGATTTTGTAAAATCCCGTTAATTCATTTATCGGTTTTAATCATAGACGTGTAAAATCCCGTGAACGTGAATTGCATACAACCACAACTTCAATCACATCATATCCACTTAAGATCCAACAAAATCTTTCACACTTCATAATTAATAACCATTCATTCATCATGTCTACTCCAGTCAACACATCCTCAACAGATAGTCAAATGCACAATAATATCATGGCAGCTGGTTCGAAAGATCGTCCACCAATGCTTGGACCAGGAAGATATTCACAATGGAGATCACGTTTTCTACGGTACATTGACACAAAACCAAATGGTGGCGGACTGAAAAAGAGTATACTAAGTGGTCCCTACGTGCCAACCACTGTACAAGTTCAAGCTGTTGAGGCAGCGGAAGGTCGTCCTGCAGTTCCACAACATACATCAGTCGAAACAATATTGAACATGACTCCAGAGAACAAAGAACACTTTCAGTCTGAAAAGGAAGCAATTTTCTTGCTTTTAACCGGTATTGGAGATGAAATCTACTCAACTGTTGATGCTTGCAACACAGCAAATGAAATGTGGATAGCCATTGAAAGGCTACAACAGGGTGAATCGTTGAACGTACAAGATGTAAAGACCAATCTGTTCTGGGAATTTGGGAAGTTTACTTCTCGAGATGGAGAATCCATGGAGTCGTATTACTCACGGTTTTACAAATTGATGAATGAGTTGACAAGGAACAACTTGCAAGTTACAACAATGCAAGTGAATGTTCAATTTCTTCAACAACTTCAACCAGAATGGTCAAGATTTGTGACGATTGTCAAGCAATCAGAAAAGATAGACATCGTCTCATATCACAGACTGTTTGACATTCTGAAGCAGTTTCAACTGGAGGTTAATGATATCCGTGCTGAGAGAATAGCCAAAAGTGCAAATCCATTAGCACTAGGTAGGGTTGACCAGTATCCTGAAACATGTCAAGTTAAAAGTCCTATGCTTGATTCATCACCTGATAGACCAGAACAACTGACTACCAAACAATCACTCGAGTCTGAAAAATATTTTGCTCAAAGAGACAATAGCCCAATTTCAAAAAGTTTTTTTCAAGAATGGAAGCACATTGCATTGCTCTCGAACTTAAATATCAAAATCAATCTTTAAAATCGGGGCAACATAGTCAAATTTTGAATGAAACAAGTAATAAAGACAAGATTGAAAAGGAAATTGATGTACTTGAAATAATGAACATCGAATTAGAACATAGTGTGTGGGCTACATTACGTAAGGACAATGAGACTTTTGAAACAGCATTACGAAGATTTTTTTGTTTTTTGTAGTTTCTAGTTAAAAATCACAGATCTACGACTACAGAACAGACAACATCTTTGCTTGCTAATAATAGCTGAATTAACAGATCAGATTCAAAAAAAAGTTTTTGCGAATTGCTGCCTTTAAAATGAACTTAAGGAAGTTTAAAAGGAAATATGTAGATACTAAGTTTGATAAAAACAATCAGTCCTTGGGAAACCGTGTTTGACATCACATAAGAAACCAATCAGTTGGTAGACTACCAAAAGCGTTTTAAATCTGAAAGGGCTCAAATGTCAAAACAACGTGTGCCCAAGTTGACTGGATAAGAATTTGTCAAAACCAGTCACTCAACATTATTTACCTAAGAAAATAGAATCCCACCTTTTGCAAAACCTGATCACAATGGTTCATTCTAGCTCCATCTAGAATAGTCAAAGAACATGCCAAGATTTAGGTCAAATGACAAGGTTCATAATCACTATCTAATGTAGCTAAGAAAAAGATACAAGAAAGAGATAGGAACCAACAAACTAGTGTGCCTACTCTGCGAGAATTCAAACCAATCTAACTGGATGATAGAAACCAAAACCCTGTAGAGCAACAATCAAACATCGACGAGTTTTTCTGTATCTAAGATAGTCGGGTTACATAACGGTTGTGCCCAAAGCAATCACTCTAAGATTTCTACGTTCTTTTCAGATTCTTAAAACCTTTGTTTTGTTCTACATGTCATAAGTGTGTCTTTAATGCAAATCATGATGCTTGTATAACAAAACACCTGAAGGAAGTAAATTCACGTGCTAAGATTCAATCCAATAAGACCACAAACAGTAACAAACCCATAGATCAAAAGAGTCATACTCAGAAACCTAGTAGACTGTTAGATATTAGAAAAAGACTCGGTCACCCCGTGTATTTTACTGTTTATTATAGCTCGTAGTTTAATAGTTAATAGTATGTTTTTCGGTTTTAAGTCGGGTACTAATACCCGGTATATTGTAAGTACTATATATAGTCTCTTCCAACTTTGGAAGAGACAAGCTAGTTCATTATTTCATTTACAAAAGAATCACTTTCTCTCTCTAGACTATTCTCGCGTCTAGTGTTCCCTCTCTCCTAGAAACTAGCCCAGATCCAAGAATCGAACCCCGGGTTATGATATAGGATATACACATTGGTATCAGAGCTTAAGGGATGATTAGATCGTGTGTAGTGCGAATTTTTGCTTGAATTTGCTCGAAAATGGTCCATAGAAGTTCTAGCTCGTATTTAAAGAACTCCCTCCGAATTGTTGTTGTTTGTAATGATGAAGTTTGGTGTTCTAGTGCTATGAACTTGTGGTAATTGTGTTGTATCAAAAAGAAACAAAGCACAATCGTCAATAAGGGTGATTTATAGTGATTTTGGTGAAAAACGTCGTTGTTTATTCGTGGAGAGATTCCAGAATTTTCTTATCACGGCGGTTTTTGTGAAAAATATTATTTTATTGAGTAGGTTATCAACTCGCTGACACACGGCGGGTTGCTTAAGTGGTAGAGTTGCCAAGCGCGATTGTTACTACGAAAGCGAACGGTTTGCTTACCGGCGGTTTGAATAGGCGACAGAGTTGCTCAAGAGAGGGCGAGTTGTTTAATACGCCCCAGCCGGTTTGCTTAACTACGGTTTGAACAGATTATCACAGCGGTGAATATTTTAAACAATCAAATTTTCTTAAGGAAACTCTGCGGTTTTGAAAATCTACGGCGGTTTTGATCAAAAATATTCTCGCGGCGGTTCTGTAACTCATCGCGGCGGGTTGCTTGCAGCAGTTGTGTTCGGCGAGTTGCCCTAAAATTTCACCAGCGATTGCCTTAATTCCTCCGCGGTGGGTTGCTTGGCAGCGATTGTTTCGGATAAGACGAGTTTGCCTTAAAATTCCACCGCGGGTGCTTATTTCTTTGCAGCGGTTTGATAGCCTTTGGCGCGAGTTGAGCTACTGTCTTTCGAAATTTTAAATACTCAACTCGGGATTTAATATGCACTAAAACAAAACACGTATACATTAACCTCACCAACTTGTAACGTACACTCACTAATCAATTGATCGATCAAAACATAATCAGCTCATAATAATACAGATGTCGAGTAGCAAGAAGACATCCAGTGTGCAGGTTCTGATACACCCCACCAATGCTTGACATGAACAGACTTTGATCCTTGCAACAACTATTCGTCTGTACTGTCTAGGAAAGGAGAATGGAGAGAATAATATGATGATCCATTAAAAGAAGGACCAGTTCAGATGGGAACCGGTTTCAGATTATACTAGAGGAACTGAGGGTCAGTTCAACAAGGTCCAGTACGTGCTAGAGTCCTTAACGACCTTTCAGCTGAAGAAAAAGAAGTATAAAGCAAATTCGTGCAACCAATATCCTACTTCTGGTATACAAAAAGACCATCTACTCACTCATCAATCACTAGACTGACCCATAGACCGTTGGGAAAACGTGAAGAATGATTCTGGAAGGTTCTGGTTAACAAAGATGAAGGAAATCTCAGTATCCATGAAATTTGAACACTTCCTATCAAATCAAAGAGAAGGCATCAAGGAGACTAACGTTAGGTTTACAAAGCTCATTAATGACATGAGAAACATCAAGATGACCATGTCCAGGATGCAGCTTAACTCAAAGTTTGTGAACAACATGTTGCCTGAGTGGAGTAGATTCATAACTGAAGTAAAACTAAACAGAGGGTTGAAAGAGTCAAACTGTGACCAGTTGTATGCCTACCTAAAGCAACATGAGGTGCATGCTAATGAGAACAGAATTATGATAGGAAATGTTCAGTCAACATATACTGATCCTTTGGCTACTATGTCGACAGCCGCAGGCTCAGCAGTAACCAACACAATCAATCCAAGTCTCCTCAATCCTCAACAAGAACCATATCCTTCTGACAACTTTCAAATGAACTCAGGAAGTTTCTTCAACAAAAACTAATGAAGTTTAACCAACTCACTTGCTCCTTCTCACTCATCGAAATCACATCTTCCTCAACAAACAATCAACTTAGAGCTTCGTCAAATGCAAGGAACAAAGCTATGGTTCAAGACGGGAAAGTTGTGGTTCAAGATGTCCGTGGAAGATACAATGCGACTAATCAAGGAAGACCATTTCAGAGAAACAATGCAAGAGGAAATGGTGTAGCGGGTAATGTGGGAGCTCAGAACAGAGGAGGCATGATTAATCCTGGTCAAGCGAAACCCATCAAGTGCTACAACTGTAACGGACTAGGGCACATTGCACGTGAATGTCCAAGGCCAAAGCGACTTCAAGATTCAGACTACTTCAAGGACAAGATGCTACTAATGCAAGCCAGGAAGGGGGAGCAGTTCTGGATGAAGAACAGTCGTTGTTTCTTGCAGGGGAACAGGTTACCAACGTTGATGATGATGTGGATGATTCACACGAGAATGATTTGGCACTCAATGTGGACCATATTTTTGAAGCTGATGAATGTGATGCATTCGACTCTGATGTTGATGAGGGTCCCACTTCGCAGACCATGTTCATGGCGAGCCTCACATCTGAAGATCCAATCTACGATGAAGCCGGGCCATCATATGACTCGAATGATCCATTTGAGGTACAAGATCATGATGCTTTTGTAGATCATATGGATGAGTATCATGAAGTACACGAGATGCAAAACGATGTACAACACAACTACGTTGTTGACTCTGATGCTGACTATACGAGTGATAGTAATATTATTCCGTATGATCAGTATGTGGAAGACAACGCAGAACATGTTGTACAATGTAATGCATCTTCTGTACGAAATGATGCCCTAATGTCTATTCTTGATGAAATGCATGAACAGGGTGTCCAAAGTAGATTAACGAATAAGCCAGACATGGTAATGAATGACTCAGTGACCTCTGAACTTGCGAGATATAAGGAACTGGTCGGGGAATATGAAAAACGGGCAAAGTTTGTACCGATAGAGAACGGAAATTGGATGAACAAATGAGAAAATCATCTCGGACCGACACAGAAAGGAAACGATCCTTAAAATCTGAACTTCCTTCACATAAAACAAATACTCCTTAGTTTCTACAGTGACCATATAAAGTCAAAGACAAGAAGAAGTACACTTGAAAAAGGATTTTAAAACGAAAAGGAAGAACAAATTCATTGAACGAGTTTTGTGACTTAAGAATCTAAAAGATAAGATTGAAGATAGATTATACAAAAAACCCAGGGTCAGGCTGTTTCAAACATTCAAATCTGTTTGTCAACCAAAATCATTTTATGATGAAAGCACAAGGTAGCAAAAGGCTACAAAAACCCGTATGTCACGACTCGTGCAAAGCAAGCCGGGCCTGCGCTGTATAATGGTCATGTAACGTCCACTACCAATCATACACCCCCTGTCTACAAGACTCAAAATACAAACGTGAGTTAGCTGTGATATCTCAGAATAGAATGTTGTTGAAAATGCAAAGCACCCTATGTGTGGAAAATAAAGTAGGATTGCCCCCCCCCAGATACACGAAAGAGAACTTTCTTGCAAACCTTTGCTCCCCAAAGAAATCTGACCCAGAACAGATTTTTGGGTCCATAATAACACAACATGAAAAGGCTGAACCTTAGCTCCAAAACCAAATTCAGCATTGATGAGCGTATCCACCCAATACTCCTGTCGAAGCTTGTCCCCAGAAATCTCCAACTAAAAGTCAGGTGAAGATTAATCCTGTATGTAACTCACGCAACTTTTACAAAACGGAATTTGACAAGACTTGTAAAACTAGAATCACACATCAGGGTTTACAAGGGGGAAAGAGGTGTTGAGCAAAACAAAAAGATGTTACCTCACTGAAGTTATTCCATTTTTCAAAAATCTTAAAGAACACTTTGTTGGAGTTCAAACAGCCCTTGTTGAGGAAGTTAAAGTCATGGAAGAAATTTTTGATCAAATGAATAACGAAGTGGACAAGAATGCTGTGGACAAGCAATGTGCTGAAATTGAAAAGAAAAACCTTCTGCATTGAAAAAATGATAATCGATTGTTTAATTGTTTGGTCGACTCAACTCTGTATGTTGTAAAAAATCCGTTACGTCTAGATCTTTAAGCTGGACATGTCTGAAGTCATCGATGAGTCAAAACTTATTCAAAACTTGAAAGGAATACCTAAATTTGCAATAAGTATCAACATCTTCAAGAAAGTTTTGATATAAAATTCACAAGCTTCACAGAAGCTCCTGATTTTTAACTCATCTTTAGAAATCAAGAATCTCGAACATGTTCAGATCAAGAAAAAGAGAACTGATTGACACATGAAAGATCGCGTCGCGCTAATTGAATGACAGAAGTTGTGTCCTTAGAATGTATAGATGCCGACTGCGTCTGTAGAACAAAATGATTGCTATAGAGTAGAGCTAGAAAGGTCAAACAGACATTACAAGGAATGTATGACTCAATTAAAACACGCGTGCTCACACAAGTGAAAAGACATCTACCATTGTGAATGAAGTGAGAGTCCCTCAAAGCCAATTGGCGAAGCAAAGACCATGTTTCACTAGTACTACGGTCAAACCATAAGTTCTTGCTCCGGCAAGGGGGGGGATGTATGCCATTGACGTTAAACCCATCCCGCCATCGCCTTAAAACTATAGGAGTGCTCATTTGAACGATATCTAGACCATCTTAATGTGAGTGTAGCAACAGTTAAAAAGGAGATTGTCGAGGAAGCTAAGAGTAGTTAAACCACTGGATAGTTTCACTTAACTATGCTTAGCGATTATACTAAGTTATCTCAGGACTTGTTAGAATGTGTGATTGGCACTGCGCCAAAAAGTTTCAATGAAAGAAATAACAAGGCTCCCTACTACCCACATACTAGGAAAATCAAGTTACGTTTTGTATAAACCGAGGAAATTCTCTAGCAACACACAAACAAAAAGTGCACCAGAGATTCCAACAGACTAATATCCCTGTGCTTCCCTCTAACAGGAGTAAACGATTCCCACTGAAGCATAGCGAATCAAAACAAGAAGCAATACAAAGAAAAATAGGATCTTGCCTGCTAAGAAGGAGACTAAGAAGGAAGTAGAAGTACGGCCCTAGGACAAATAAGTCATTTGACAAAAGTGAATCGTTGAGTCTAGGCATTAGCTTTAGCGTGAGTTTGTAATTAATTCGAATTCTAAATCTGTGTGCAAAACTTGTAACAAATGTGTAAACTCTGCAAATCATGGAATGTGTGTTGTTAATATCTTGAACTCTGTGAATGCTACCCCCACCGTTAGAACTGTCTTGAATAAAGAAAAACAGATCTGGAAACCAAAAGGCAAACTGTCTGATAACAGTTTAACCAAACATATCTGGAAACCAAAAGGCAAACTGCGAATAACAGTTTATACAAGACAAGCTGAATAGAGAAACCAAAAGGCAAACTGTCTGATAACAGTTTGTACAAGACCAAGCAGGTTTGGAAAGCTACGGGAAAACTATTTGCAGATATTGGTTATCAATGGAGACCCACAGGAAAGAAACTCACCTTAGGAAAACTTGATTGTGGTTCTCAATGGAGACCACAGAAAGAAATTTGCCTAGGCGGAAATGTGCCAGTTAACTAAGCTTTCTTGAAATGTTCTACTCTATATGCTAACCAAAAGGACCCCAACAAAAATTGGGGCACCGAAGTCCACTCTCCAAACTTGACTGTTTCAAATGCAGGTCGTACATGCATGCGTTGGTAATCTGGACTCAGGCTCTCAAAAACATATGACATGAGAATCGATCAACAGCTCATGACTTTTGTAGAAAAAGTTCATCGGGTCAGTCAATTCGAGGAATGATCACCTAGAGGAGCTATCATGGGTTATGGAGATTATGTTAAGGGTGACAGTGTGATCGCAAGAGTATACTCACTGGAGGACTTGCCACAATCTATTCTCTGAAGGCAAATTTTGTGAATTCGATCTTGAAGTGCCTTCAGAAGCATACGTGCTTTGTTCGTGATATTCATAGTATAGACAACTAAAGCAGTCGAGCAACACCAATTTGACACGATATCCATGGATGAAATGATGAATGTCCTTCTCCGAATATGACTGGCTGTCCAAAGCTCCAAGTCCAAATCAGGGTTGTGGCATCGTCGTTTAAACCATCCTAAACTTCCGGCACAGATAAAGTGATCTTACTCGAAAAGATCACAGTTAGAGGTCTACCTAGATTGATGTTTGAAAAGACCTTCTTTTGGCCAGCCGCCAACTGGAAAAAGCAAGATGTTCTCCCACCGACCTAAATCTTGAAAATACAAATATGGAATATCCTTCATACCCCCTTACACATGGATCTGTGCTCCATTGAGAGTCAAGAGCATTAAAGGAAAGAAATACATCGTAGTCCATCGTGGATGACTATTCAAGAAGTCACAATGGGTTAAAATTCTGAGGTCACAGATGAAACTCCAGAAAGTTGGTCACCACTTTCTTAACAAATACAGGTTGCCTCAACAAAACAGTCAATTCAGTCGCACAGATAACGAACGGAATTCATCAAACAAGTTTATGTCTAAATACTATGAAGGTGTTGGCATATTTCATCAAAAGTCTGTTCCGAGAACTCCTCAACAAAATGCTTGTTGAAAGAGTAATCGACACTGTGGAAGCAGACACGTACAATGATGATATTTTGAAAGCTCCATGTTTCTATGGCAGAAGCTAGTTAGCCATGCCTTTAACCCAGAACTGATCACTAATACACACTCGTCATGATAAAACCCCTTATGAGCTTGTGCCTAGAGAAGAAGCCAAATCTTACATTCTTCCGAGTATTTTGGTGATCTTGCTAAGCCTAACGAATGAAAGCGACAATCAATGGAAATTTCAAGCTAAGCTGACATGGGATTTTTCCGTTGGTGTATGCTGCCTAGCAGGAAAGGCTATAGAATCGTACAACAAAGAACTCGTCGATTAATGGAACAATTCACCGCACATTCGATGAGCTGCAGTAGTTCAATGCACTTGTACGCATAAGTTCAGGACCCTGAGCCTTCCTCGGACCCCATGGATCAACTCAAATCAGGGCTCGCTCCAACCGAAAAAGAGCTGGAAAGGTTATTTCAACAATGTTTGATGACACCTTCACAATCTTCGAGTGGATAACAAGTACCGTTCTGCTACTGAAATTTAATGCGCAGGTGATCCCACCAGGTTCATCTGTTGTCTTCAACAATTGCTCAAGATGCACCGTCAACAACTGCTTTCATCGTCAACATTCCGAGATTCATCTCCAGTCCAACTCAAGAAATTGCAGAAGACCCGTGTCCAAATAGACACCCCAATCCATCACAATGTTTCTAACTCCTGCCCATAAACCTGTTACTGGAGGAATCCAGTTTTCGGCCACAATCATCATCTGGGAATGTTAATGCAGTCGAACCCAACAAGTTAACTACCCTCAGATCACATCAGAAGATGGACCAACGATCATCCCTCTGATAACATACGTTGGCAATCCCTTCGTACCTGTATCACCAAAAACAGATTACATCCCGATGCTTTGTGGTGCTGTTTTCCATACTGAAACTGTCCAAGTGTCGAAACCCAAGCACGTAACTTCAAAATGGACGTGAGAGAAGACGGCATGGTTTTCAAGCTATGCAAGATGATATTCTCGAATTTGATCGACTTGAAGTATGGGAAGTAGGTACCTCGCCCAATCTATGTATGGTTATCGCTCCTCAAGTGGATCTACAAAGTAAAGCATGATGAATATGGTGATGTACTGAAAAACAAAAGCGCGTTAGATTGCAAGGATATCGTCAAGAGGAAGTATTGATTTTGAAGAATCGTTGCTCCAGTTGCTCGATAGAAGCCCCCATCAGAATATTCATTGCAAATGCTGCAAACCAAAATATGATCCATCTGTCAGATGATGTCAAAAATGCTTTTTCTAATGGTGATCTTTAAGTAGAAGTCTATTGTCAGTCAACCTAAGGATTGAAGACCAGGAAAATCCTACTCACGTCTATCGTCTGAAGAACGCTCTGTATGGCTATTAAGCAAGCACCAAGGGCGTGGTATGACAACTCTCTCAAGTTCTTGGATTGGGCAAACAATTTTCTTGCCAGGGGGCCGTGGATCCAACGTTTTCACACGCATAATCAGGCAAACACATTCTAACTTTGTTCAAATATTAGCGGAATGACATCATTTTTTGCCTCAACAGATCATAATGCGTGTAACATATTTTCAAAAGAGATGAGCTCCAAATTTCAAATGTCGATGATGGGACAAATATTATTTTTCTTAGGATTACAAGTTTCTCAAAGTCCTGGAGGCATCTTTATTAACCAAGCGAAATATTCTCATCGGAAACATTAAAGAAATATGGAATGGATCTCTCTGACGTCTGTTGGAAACACCAAAGGTGGATCGATTGAAACTGGACGAGGACTCATGGGAATTCTAGTTGACCCAACTGATTTAGAGGAATGGATCTCCTCTACACTGTTGTACCTACAGCCAGTAGTACCCGAACCTTGTATTCGCTGTTTGCATGTGTCAGATATCAGGATAAGCCTAACCAAAAGCACTTTGAAGCTATCAAACGTGTCGTTCGGTACTTTAAAAGGAACCATTAACATGTCTTTGGTAATCCTAAAGACAACGCCTATGTCACTAAACAGCTTATGCAGATGCGATCATGCGGGATGTCAAGATTCAGAAGACGTACGTCGGAAGTATCTCAGTTATTGGAGATAGATTGTTACTAGTCACAAAGAAACAACGAAGCACACGGCAATATCAACAACAGGAGGCTGAATACAATAGCCATGGGCCTGGATGTTGTGCTCATATAAATCCTTTTGGATACGATCCCCAGCTTAAAGACTACGGATTTGATTTCAATAAAATTCCTCTGTACTGTGATAACAACGGTGCTATTGCTCTGTGCTGCAAACAACTCCAGCACTCCTCGCTCTAAGACCCATTGACATACGCACACATTTCATCCGAGAGCAAGTGAAACTAGAGTGTTTGAACTGCGAACTTCGTGAAACTAATTATCACTTTGCGAGAAATTCTCACCAAAGCCTTACCTAGAAACGGTTCGAATTTCTTCTTCCTCGCCTAGCATAAGATTTTGACCCCTAGAAACGTCTCAACTTCTTCAAGGAAGGAAATGATGAGTAAAAACCAAATGCCTTCATGTATCCTTTGTACAAAAAATTAAACTTATATATAAGCTTTATAATAATATCTATATGCGTTTTATCATAATAATATTAAAATACTTTAGAAAATATTTTAAGTCATTGGAATTACATAAAAGGCTTGCAATTAGACTTCATATTGTAACCCGGTTTGAAAATCTGGCATGGTTACTTTATATCCATTCTTCATGGGAGTAGAGTAGTACCAATGGTGAGGGGGGGAGCTATTCGCACTGATCTTATTCATCTCAATTCAACGACTACAAGCTCTTTCAATAGAAACCCCGGGTCGTTGGTTTGAGGGGAGAGTGACGTGCAAAAAATCTAAGGGGGGGTGATAAAAGACTGTTGGTGTTATAAAAGTCTCAATCTAAGATGGTTTGTTGTATTCTAATGGGTTTAATATTGAAGGGGAGCTTAATTATCATGAACTCCAATTTAACACCTCCCAAATTTACACGGCAGCAGAACACGAAGCATTTGGGTGTTTAAATAATAAGTCACAGCTAGTCATAAGAAGATAAAGAACGACTCGAAAGACGTTCAAACAAACAAACCATTCCATTGCCCATATTTATCAGAGTCTAAAAGCGTAGTCCCAAAGATCATCACCATAATTACATACAATAAGTTTGATTTATCCAAACTAAAACAAGTTTTTTTAATGAGGATGGGTTTTTAAATGTTTGGACAAAAGTTTAGCGCCAGTCCTCCACACCCAGTAGCCTCAAGCCTTCATACGTTAAATACCTGAAATGAAACACATGCTAAAAAGCAACACGAGGTTTGAGTAATTCATAGGTTTGGATAATATGATAAACAGTAAGAAAGAGAGTTGAAACAAGCATACAAATAAATCATATGCTTTCAAAAAGACTTGTTGATCAGACAAGCTAGATAAACCACAGTTGCATTGAGCTCGCACAGAGACTGATCCCATTGACGAAATCCATATCAATTTAATACATGATGAATGCCCCCAGGCTAGGTATTTTCGTCAGATCCTACTTACATCTCCATAACAATATGTCCGACATTGGGAGTGCCACTTTCCCGGATACAAACTTCCCAAAAACCAAACCGGGTGTCAAGCCCCAGAGCGCTATTAATTGATGGAGCGGCTACCCAACATAGTATTTTGACGGCTCACGATTGGGGGCTATGACGAAAGCTACCCCAAGCTACAACATATATCCACATACGGTCCAAGCATACAAGAAGAAAACTACTTGGCTTCGTTTTTATAAAACTAGCATGCATTCTCCCTCGCGGGGGTTTTATAAATACATTTTTTTAAGAGTTGAAAAGCGAGGCTATAAACTCACATGATAATGCCGGAGAAAGATAGATCGACGATAAACAACTAGGTCGAGTATGGCACAACGTAATCACTCGGAACCTATACAACATGTATGGGTTTTAAGTTTCTATGTCGGTAAAAATTAATAGCGACTCCAAAATAAACAAGTATAAATATGTAGGTATGATGATCAAGTTATAATTAGGTAAGTTAATTCACACTTAAGTTTTCTAAGTAAAAGTATGTCACTTTTACTAGTTTTATTAATTACTAGATTTTACTAGTTTTAACCTAATTGGTCCAAAAAGCCAAATAGGCCCAATTATAAGCCCATTAAATAATTTGGTCAATTTTAATAGTCCATGACCAGGCCTTAGTTCAAATATTAGGCCCAAGTGGGTTGGACCCAATGCTAAGCCCAATAGGTCTTTTAAATATAATTAGTGTATTTGGGTCTAGCCCATTTAAGTCTTATGGCTTATTTTAAGTTTTAATGTTATAACTTGTATAAATTTTCGGGTTTTCGATTATATTATTTACGGTCAGTAGGTTCATTATGTAAAACACCCCAAAGTGGGTCCCCCCCCCCCCCCCCCCCCCCCCCCCTTACAAAACCACCCTCGGGTTTTCGTCGCAAAACGCTTTACAAACTTTTAGTGTGGTTATAGACGTAAAAGTTTTATGTAGGTTTATGTTTATGAAAATAGTTATATCTCTTTAACCATAAATAATGTACTTATAATATTTACATTTCTAGTTTCATATTTAAGTGTACATTATAAATTATAAGTTATTTCTATACTTAATTTTGAGGGACTATACTTAATGTCATTTCTTTATACAAAAGTCAATTAGCACGGTTGGCTGAAAACTCAATTTACTCATTTTGACGCATTTCAAACACAATGAATTGGGTTTACGATCCAATTAGTCCAGATATCTACAGATTTTATCCTACCTCTCAGAGTTTTAGCTTTACTCAACTCAGAGTGAAGTATGACTTTTTTTTATACTTCTGTCCCAGCAAGGTCGAATTGACTACTTATGGTATAAAAATGTCATATCTCATGCAATTTTTACATTCAGTGTTGATCCAAATGCTACTAGCTCTAAAACAATTGTCACAACTAGATAAATCAAATCAGTATTTATCCACAACTCAAAATGTCCAAACCTCTTTTACTTCTGCCATAATTTTTCTAATGATTTCCACCATGTTTTAAGCTAGGTTTATCCATTTTTAACCTAATCTATTACACACAAAACCCCAATAAACTCTTGATCATCATATACATCATATTTACAATTACATTTATAAATGAAATACAAGAAAATACAAGAATAATAAAAATAAGTAGAGATTTATACCCACAAAAATGATGTAAATGGTGATTATCACCCAAAACAAATTGACTCCTTTACCCCAAGTCTCTGGAATCTAAAACCCAATATCCCCTAGAATATCAGCATTTCTCAATGTGCAACTAACTATTATGAAAACTTGAATTATCTCAGCCCCTAATGTGGTTATATGATGAATTTTTGATAGGTTTTAAGTATTAGGAAATGGATTACAAGAGTTATGGTTTAACTAGTATTATTGTGATTGAAGAAAATTGATCTCTTTATGGTTCTTGGTGTAGGAATTTCGGCAAAAGGAAGAGAAGAACAAGAGTTGTGTGTGAAAACTAAGATAAAACTATGGGAAGTAAAGTGAAGCCTTGGTTTTAATAGACTTGTACATGCAAAATGAAGTGATTAAGCAAGACAAGTGTCTTGCCTAGCCCTCTCCATTTGCCACGCCTCATATGAGGTAGTGGAGTATGATTTTGTGTTTTAATTTTATACATCTTAGTGTTTAGGGTATAAATTTTAAGATAGGTAGGTAGTTTTGAGGCTAACGGGTATCAACGTAAAATAAAACGAGAGTTAAGACGAAACCACGAGGTGAAAACGAATATGATAAAAATAATTCTACATTAAACGGGATACTTTTCTGAAAAGTTTAATTTACGTAAGGTTCAAGACGAATAATTGTTTTAATCATAGCTCGCAATTAATTAAAACGACGATTTCAATAAAATATCTCGATGTAAATAAAAGTAATTTGTTTAAAATTTATAAATTAATTATGAGATTATTAAATAGTAGTGACCTTAAATTCGGGTGGGGTTTACATTCTCCCTCCTTACGGAACCTAACGTTCCGAGCGCTCGATTCGTCCGCTTTGCCTTATGCTTGCTCAAGAAGAGTTGCGGTAATACGATTTTTAAGCGAAAACATAAAGATTTTGACGTAAACGTGACCATACATGAATTTTTAACGAAAGATGCCAAAATTTACTTTTAAGGGCCAGGCACCGAGGATTCAAAGGATAGGAATGAACACGTAAGCCCATAAACGGATGAAAAGGCTAAAAACAACTTAAGATTAACAAGAAACGAGAAGTCGCGAATCGCGTAAACCGTAAAACGCAAGAATTCACTTAACTAGAAAATGAGAACAAGGTATGAATTACATGCTGACATGTGAAAATGGGCTGAAGTGTCACATTAAGAGAAACCATCCATGATTATTATATTGTTTAATCACCAACGGTCGAGTCGAGAGGAAGGAGTACTGTCGTACTTGTTTTAAATTTTGTTTTATAAACCGAGTCTAAGACACTTTCTAGATTTATGAAAAGTGAAGTTCGTCCCGTTTACGAAATTAAATTGTTTAAGTCATTCAGAAAATGGAATGAAAATATATTATACAAGATTTATTAAGTTTTTGGTTGACATTGAAACAAATCACTAGTAAGAGAATTTTTAAAACCGATTTCATGTAAATAGATTAAAGACGAATAGTATCCTTAGTGGTGCAACCCTCTTAAGGCACTTATTAGGTTTTTCTTGACAAAAAGAGTGTTCGAAATGGAGAAAAAATAATATTCATTAATCTACTGTGGTGCTTTTGAAAAACCTTTTAGATTAAATGTACCGTATAAAGGCTTTGTTGAACTCATCGTAATTCTGCAGGATTGCTATAGAAAATCTACTTTGCTAATTCGTTAAGAGTTCATTTGTTGAAACGAAGTTTTAAATCTTCATTTCATAAGATGTGATTAAAACGTACGTAAAAGACATGTGATTTAGAAAATAACATAGTGTAAATTATAAATTATTAGATATGGGTTTTTTTTTCTACAAAAGAGGGTGGTTAAAATCGACTCTTTAACTTGAGAAGGTTATTTTGGTCATTTAGACACTTGTGAAAAATTTAAATCCGTGAAGGTATTTAGCGCATTTAAAGTAGACATGGAACGTGCTCGGGAGTTTAACAAAGTAACAAGATAGCAACGCGAAGCTGAACAAAAAGGATAGTACATGATATAATGCGTAGCTGCAATGGTATGAGGAACGATATTTAGATTGTCCGTTATGTTTCAAGAGGATACAAGTTGAAATAAGTGATGGCGGTCCACAAAATTGGAAAAGAAGAATTTTATCCAGTCGTCAATTCCTAAGACGGGTCACCGTCCATCACATTAAGTTTGCGACTGTCATACACCAACCGAAAAAGGAAATCCAATACAACAATCTCAAATTGAAGAAAAGTTTTAGAATCGGGCACTTGTACAAAAGAGACAATGTTAGTGAGTAAATAAGGAGAAGTTACGCATTGGTTTGCACGAACAAATTGTGATTCTCATTAGAAGACGAACATCCTGGCGATAACAAGCTACGTAAACGCATTATTCATACTTTCATTAATCACATCTGAGACATCTCGAGATCAACCAATGTTACTCAAAGAAGGGGTCGAGAAGAAAGCATAGAAACGTCAGAACCTCCTAAGTTGTGGTATTAATTTATCTAATATCTAGACGAGCGGCCTAAGAATTTTCCTCATGAAGATAAATGACAGGAAAAATTAGAACGACGGTTGTTAAGGATTCAGAAGACGTACCCGCATATTTAGAGCAAGAGAGGAGGGTACATATGCGGATGGCCCTCAATTTATACCACTTGCGAGTAACACATAAAAATTTTGTTTTCCAAAGAAATAGGTAAAAAGTTGGTCTATATCAAGATCATACGGTGACTACTATTCAGTCCTGTGCTGTGGCTCCTCGAAATTAAACATAAGCATCAGGCTATGTATAATTAATGACTTAGCATCAATGCTCACGTTTCGTCAAATTATTGTTTTATTTTTCTTTCATATTTTTCTTTTTTTTTATAAACCTATCATCCGTTTAAGAATAATGTTTGAAAACGCTTTTATAATATGCGCTAATAAACAGTAATCTTCTAGTTTAAATAAGAAAATTTTTACAGAGTCAGAATGAAATTATTTTTATGAGACCCAAGTAAAACAATTTTGTAACAACAAGGAAGGCTTATTTAAAATTTTATACAGGTGACATTATATTACGTCTTATAAAATATGAGATGGCATCATGAGTTAGCAAAGCAGTGGCTTACAACAATTGATAGGTGAAATGGTTACAAGAAGCGATACCTAGCTCGAAAAGTTTTAATCGGTCAATCGAGTTATAAGGCACGTGATATCGAGTGCGATGGAGGATATGAAACAATAGAGTTATAACTGCGTAACTAACTCCGGCGACCCAAGAAGCATCTGGTGCGCAATTCAGGAAAGGGAAGATTACAATTAACACATGAAGCCACAATAATATATAAAAAATAACTGAAATCCGTAATGTATGTGTACACTCCTAAGTCATTTGGCAACCATATGCTTTAGAGAAAGTATACTATTTTTAGAAAGTTACTATTTTAGGAAAGTTGCTAAAATTTTATTTTTTTTTTTTTTTTACATGACCGGACGCACCCAATAGTTTATTAGTCATTTAATAACATTCGTTAATATTTTTCAAGCTTAAACGGACACCAAAACGCTCAAAATCCTATTCTTTCAACAAAATCAGCAACTACTTTACTTTTTCCAAAATAATGATTCACTAACTTTTACCCCTATGTTTTTCTATCATCTTGTGTTTTTAAACAAAATTTAGTGACTTTTTGTAGAAATCATCAAAATAAACAACTTTTATGTTTTGGAAAATGTCTGGTTCGGACCAGAAAGGGTCCGAATTTCAAGTTAAAAACTGTATCAGCAACTAATTATAAAAATAGTGCAGAATTTGTTTTAAACGATTTCTAAACTTCGAATGGCCACAAAAACTTTGTTTTTGAGAGTTACAGGTCGTATTTTATATCAAAACGATCATCTTCACAAGTACTACATATTTTTAAGCCTAACTTTTATAAAAATATTTTTACAACATCCTTAACAACATTCTAATTTTCTGCACTAAATATATTTTTGACACACCTCAAAATTTCAACCGAATTCCTTAAAATTTTTAATTATTACACGAATTCTACTCCCCATCATCTAAGGCATTATATCAACACTTTAAAACAAACAAAACTTATATACACACATGACTTATGGATTCCAAAACAAAGAAAAATAAATAAATAAATTATACTAATGGACATATAAAAATAGCATTGAAAAATGTTTCAAGAATGCCAATGACAAAGCTAGGAGAAAAACGATTCTCTACGTCCTTTGACTTAGAATTCGATATGCAAGATAGGAAAATTTTATTAGCGGTGTGATTCTTCGAAATCACAAGATGCACAAGGGGAAAAGAACAAAACACTAATGAGTCACGCTTCCGAAGAAGAGAGGTTCTTATGAAAAAGAATAATAGAAATTTATACAAGTAAATTCGTATTCCAATCAACCGTCACATTCTAGACGATGAGTCACAAGATGACAATGATGTCCCCAGAGTATAAGCGAGTGTTACGACTCCGGGTCGGAAGTAAATGATCGGCAGAAATAAACAAATTTACACAATATTCGGATGTCGTGTAAAACGGTGACATGAAAAGCCAATGAAAAGATTGTGAAAATCCATAATACGATTTCGGGAATTTATCCAAGATGTTTCCCGTGAATAGCACCATGGGAAAAAGAACGGAAAGCAATTCGGATATCTATATAAGTAGCTTAAAGAAGTTAAATAGGGAAATAACACGCACGGGTAGTAAAATGATAATTGTATAATCTCATCGGATCAAATACTTATATAATCCCAAACAATCGTACAACGAAGGTACGCACAACGATAAAATTAAGTCGGGTAAAATAATTGAGTTCGAATCGAATAAGTATATGTAATCGGTCATTACACCTATAAAAGAAATAGTAATTACGCTTAGAAAAGTGATCATGAGAAGTCGGACACAATACGCGCATAGATAAAAGTATGTAAGGTCACTACATATATAAAATTTATGCGACATGCGAATGAACGCAATGCATCAAAATGAATATGATAATTTTAATAATGATTTATTTAAACATGTAAATAAATACAAAAGAAAACCTTAATACAAGGTTTACCAATCGATGTATATTTCGATATAAATGATAGTATTTATTCAATAAATACTTAGCAATAATGCACCCGCAGGGCATAAGTACTAAGAATGATAATCACAAAGAATGGTAATCACAAGGATGACTTGGCCGGCATCTTGAGGAATTTGCGCGCTAAAATTTTAAAAATAAAGTTATAGTTTAGGTTTTGAAAACGACCTAGTTCTCTATAACTCATGGCTCTGGTACCAATCTTTAACACCCCCAAATTTACACGCAGCGGAACCAACAATTTGGGTGTTAAATAATAGTACAATAGTCATAAGATATAAAGAACGACTCAATGAGACGTTTTAAAACAAACAAACAACCATTCCATTCCATATTTATCAGAGTTCAAAAGCGTAGTCCCAAGAGATCGTTACCATACATAAAATAAGTTTGATTTAACCAAACTAAAACAAGTTTTTAATGAGGAATGGGTTTTTAAATGGTGGACAAAAGTTTAGCGCAAATCCTCCTCATCAGTGCCTCCAAGCCTTCGTACTTCAATTACCTGAGATGAAACATGCTAAAAAGTCAACACGAGGTTGAGTGAATTCATAGGTTTGATAATTGATAAACAGTAGAAAGAGAGTTGAACACAAGCATTATAATATTCATAAGCATCATATAGACTTGTTGATCAGACAAGCTAATAAACAACAGTTGCATTGAGCTCGCGACACCGATCCCATTGACGAAATCCATAATCAATTAATAATACAATGAATGCCCCCAGGCTAGGTATTTTCGTCAGATACCTACTTACATCTCCATACAATATGTCCGTACATTGGGAGTGCTCACTTTCCCGGATTCAAACTCCCAAAAACCGAACCGGGTTGTCAAGCCCATAGCGCTATTAATTGTATGAGCGGCTACCCATCATAGGTAGTTGACGGCTCACGATTGGGGTCTTATGACGAAAGCTACTCAAGCAACAACATATATCCACAAACGGGTCCAAGCATACAAGAAGAAAACTACTTGCGTTCGTTTTATAAAAACTAGCATGCATCTCCCTCGCGGGGTTTTATAAATACAGTTTAAAAGTTGAAAGGCGAGGCTATAAACTCACTTGATAATGCCGAAAGAAAATAGATCGGCGATAAACGAACTTGGTCGTCGGCACGTAATCACCCGGAACCTATACAACATGTATGGGTTTTAGGTTTCTATGTCGGTAAAAATTAATAATGACGACAAAATTGATAGTATGTATATGTAGATATGATGATCAAGTTATAATTGGGTAAGTTAATTCACACTTAAGTTTTCTAAGTAAAAAGTATGTCACTTTTACTAGTTTTATTAATTACTCCCTCCGTCCCTAAATAAGTGTCCACTATTGACTTTCGAAGTCATTCTTCTACAAC
>BQNB010046339.1:0-43755 GCA_026074375.1 Tanacetum coccineum | reverse complement strand
CTTTGCGGGCGCGTATCCATAAAATATACCAATATCGGCCTTTGCATTTAGTTTACCCAAATCCTCACTGTCATTGGTCGGATAACATAGTGAACCAAAAAACATAAAGAAATGATAAATCTGGCTTCTTGTTGTGCATCAGCTCATAAGGAGTTTTGTTGTAGCACAGACGGATCAAGGAACGGTTTTGGGTATAACAAGCTGTGTTGATTGCTTCGGCCCATAGAAACAGAGAAGCTTTTGAAAATATCAACATAGTGCGAGCAGCTTCCACAAGAGTTTGGTTTTGTCTTTTGATAACTCCGTTTTATTAAGGAGTGCGAGCAACAGAAGTTTGATGCGAAATGCCGATATTTTGATAAAAATCATGAAGAGTATGATTAACAAATTCAGTTCCATTATCTGTTCTAACATTACGGACAGTGGCATTCAAACGAACTTGAATATTTTTGATGCATTTGATGATAGCGTTAGGAGCTTTATCCTTTGATCTCAAAAAATTAACCCAAGTAAATCGAGAGTAATTATAAACAATTACCTAGATATACTTTTTCCCGTTAGCAATTTTAGATTCGACAATCTTAGCTTTTTTTCTCGAACCTATTGATTTTATTTGTTTGGGTCTCCTACTATAGACTTTAATCTCTGGTTTTGGTGTTTCTACTGACTTAGAAGTGGTTTTCTTAAGATTCACTATTTTCTTGGGAGTGATCCTAGTTAAAGGTCACGAGTTACCAACTATAGTAAAAAATCTTCATGTTGGTTTCCACTTATATCCTACTTCAGTGAATACTTTACCCGTAGGTTTCCAAAATATTATGATGTTGGCTTTTCTTAGCAGACTTAGATTTAGAGCGCACATTCACATCATTCACAAAATCAAGGAAACACACATCATGATTTGCATCAAACATACATGATTACATTTAACACAAATTACCTCAGAAATCAACTTTTTTAACATAGTATGCATTTAACATTTGCATCACAAATAGGGGTCTTACACATTCTTTTTATTAGACATTAGATTAACTCCCTCACGATGGAATTTATACTTTATTCTTGATGTTGCTACTTGGTGTTTGTAAGATCTTATCATTCTTTTTATTGCCTAAAGGTTGTGATCTACAAGTACTAGTAGAACACTTCAATCCTGTAGATGACAACACAGGTGTGTTAGAATCAGGTGTTTTAGATGACTCTACCTGTTGAATGTTGCTTGAGGATGTGATAGGTTTAGAAACCTAACTTTCTTGACTTTGTTCATTGGTGTGACAACATTAAATTTCTTACTAGGTTTATTGGCATTACAGCATATGTCTTGAACATAAACAAGTAACTCCTGAATTCGTTTGGCATGCTTACAGGCAAAGTCTAACGCATTATCTAATGGCTGTTTGCTTTAGCTTGTTCGACTATTCCCCAAACTATGTCAACTTGTTCCTGAGTGTGCTTAAGATAGTCTATGTTAGCTTAACTATTATTCAATAACCTATAAGCTAAAGGTTCTAAGTATATCTTGAACATGCCCAGAGCAATAGTAGTGGCAATTGGTATTTGTGCAGCATTTTCAACAGTTTATTTCCCTTTTAATTTTCGTAAATCGTTTTTCAATGATGTAATCACAAACACTTCTTGGATATTTGACGTTTTTAAAAATCGCATTTTTCCATAGACTCAGAGTTTAATTAAGTTAAGCAAAGAGTCATTGTGGTTCTTTAGAAAGAGCACGTGTCTTTTTAATTGAATCAAATTGATCTTTGTAAATTTTTTTCAAATGCTCAATTTCTTTATATAAATGCTTGTTTTCAGAAAGTAATTTTGCCACACTATGATCCAATTCAATGTTTATGGTCTCAATTTTATCCATTTCATGTTTGACTTTCTCTTCCTTGTCATTTTATCTCATTGATTTGATATGTTCCTTCAACTTATAGATTGTAGTGTCTTTAGCTTGTAGCTGAGCTTTCAATCATTATTTTTAAAATATTTTGGAATTTCAAGAGCATTTTGATTATTACTTAAAGGAAATCCCTTTTGATTTTTTTTTGACTGAGGAGGAGTTGGCAGTGTAACTCAAGTGAAATGCAATGTTTTTCAAGTTGTGAATAACTTTTCGAAAGATCATTATATGCATTTTGTTTGTTCAAAAGCTCAGCATCAAGATCCAAACACTTCACACAAGATTCACTACTTTGAATTTCTACATTCACATCATCAAAAATAGCAGTAGAATTCATCACACATATCATAACATCTCGAGACATGATTTTTTGTAAGAGTCGATCATTTTTAAGAAAAAGTTCTTTCTTATGAATTTCAAAACACTGTTTGTCTACAAAATACTATTGAACAACAGCTTCCATCTGGTTAAAAACTGTTTGTACTTCCGTTACTTCATTTAAAAGATCTTTATCAAAAACATTGAATATGTCTTTTAAGGTCTTTAAAAATGGAATTATTTCATTTAGAAAAACAGTTTTAGTGTGTTCAAACCCCCATTCCCCTTTGGTTATAGCATCGGGTGTAATTCACTTTTTCACCACAGTGTTAAATTCTCCAAGATGGTATTTAAGCTTTTTAAGGCTTGTATTAACCAGGCTTACCTTAGGAACTTCTCGAGGAGCCTCAATTTTGACAGGTGACGAAGCAGATTTGTTAGGATTAAAAATATGGTGTCTACATTGGTACCTCTCTCTCTCTAGTTTATGTTTAAGTTAAAACACAAGGACTAAAAGTGTAATTAGTCCAAAGTGTCCTTGTGTTTTACCAATAAATACTCTCCTCTAATCAACATTAGAGGGTGAAGCTCACATTTGTATTTTCCATTTCATTTTCCTTTTAATAAAACTTTGAAAATTAGAAAAAGCTCTCTCCTCATCATTATGGCTTATTCTTATTTTGAGCTTCCCCGACCTCCCGAGATCGTGAATCATGAAACCTCACAAGTGGTATCAGAGATGTAGGAGCAATTCGTGATGTTTTTTCCTTATTCGGTTCAGCTTATTCTGGCTTATTTTGTTTATTATCATTCTGATATAGCGTCCAGTACTTATTTGAGCCTATTTCAGTCCAGATCATTCGTGTAGTTTATTAATCACAATATCAGTTGTGATTTCAGCCTATTCCTGACCGAAGTTTTGTGATTACAGCTTATTTAGCTTATTTTCGATGTGTTTGACTTGATCAGAATTGACTGCTTACGGTTTTATCGTAAGATTTGTTCAATTTCGATTAGTTAGACAAATTTAGATATTAACTGCTGATTTTATAATTTCAAAACTGGTCAAACATCAAATTCGGAAGTCAAATTCGACGTTGACTTTTGATCAATGAAAATGAAAAGGAGATATAAGGTCAGAAGGAAAAAGAAAAGATCCATACCAATTCCGATATCAAAAATGCTTTATAGCAAAATTAGGCTTATAGACCAATTTCAATATCGAAATCGTAATTTCAACAACTGTTACAAGATGCTATCTATACTTATCTGCTATAATCGAAATTAAATTTTGATATCTCATATGGCTATTTTCAACATAACAAATCGATAGTAAATTTTGACATAAATTTCGATGTGCAAATTCGACAACCTTTTAGATGCTCAATGCATATCGAAAATGAAAAGAAAAAAAATGAACAATCCCTACAACAGCCAATACAATCCACAATCAAATCCAAATTAAAACACGTTACTCGTTTCCTTTATAGTTTTACCACCACACCAGTTGTTAAGTGTATTCATAATACGTATCATGCGTTCTTAATTCATTTATCATGCGTGTTCTCAAGCTAGTGCGCTATACATACATACATTTGACCCATAAGCTAGTCATCACGAAAAGAATACGCATAATACGATTGTCATGAGTTTGAATGTGACTTACAAAGGTCCTAGCGACTTGGTTATGTGTTGGAACGAGAAGTATGGCAACCCGAATGCGTTCTACACGACCAATAATTTACCCTAAGCTCCAAGCTTCGTAAACGCCCAAGACCTTGCTCGTGTAACTCTTTATGGACTTGTATGATAACTAGGAAACGTTTGTGGGTTCGAATGAAATCAAGAAGAGTGCTTGCTTGCGTTTGGTGACCCGAACACTAGGCACAATTTTGTGTTTTCTTGTTTGCGTGTGTGTATGTTGTAAGAGTGTCAAATGGTAAGATATGAGTGTGTATTTATAGGCAAAGAACTAGTTAACTTTCCTAGTCCCTTAAACAAACCAAAACCGATCCTAAGGTGCATGGTTTTGTGGTTTCTAGTTGGTTTCCCATTGTTTTGGCTAAACCACTAAGTACCATCTTTAATTACTTGCATGATGTACAAGATTTAGCAAGATTATGAAAGTCTTAGGGATTTAGGTATATACATGCATGTTGCCGAAACCAAAAGGGCAAAAGGGTGGCCAAATGGTCTTTGCCCATTGTGTAATGGCTTAGTGGGAACAATTAGGACAAGCATTAATGAGAATTAAGATGTACATGTACTTGTAAGGATCATTAGGAGATTTTAAGGATTTCTTAGGAGTGTGTGTGTGTGTGTAACCGGCCCCTAGTAGCATTTGACACAACAATTGATTAAATTTTGTGTTAAGGTTATAAAAGTGGGTATTGGTTTGAGTCTTGGTAAGTCTAGGTATTTTCGGGGTGTGTCCAAACGTATTTTTATTGCGAAACGTAAGCCTTTTACGTGACCAATAAAAATAAAATACGCAAAGTACATAATTATCTTCTTAATAATTATATATTACTTGGTTGATGCATACCTTAATTTATTTGACGGCCGTTCACCTCAATTGATTATTTCTAGTCTACGCGATTTAACTTAAAAGTAAATATCAAAAGTAAGCGCGTGTGGGACCAAAATAAATAATGACGAATAATAGGCGTCGTAAAATGACCTGAAATTGAGAAATGTTACAGTGATAATGTATTTTCTCCATCAGTAATCATTACAAAGAGCCGACAAAATACGAGGTTGGAATTGAATAAGTCTGAGGAGAGGCGACTTCACACATGAGTTTTCTATCAAATATTCGGACGTACCAAATTATGATTATTTTAATGGTCATCGAATATAATCAGGGGGAAGATAAGTAGTATTCGATAGATTGCAACAATCAGGGGGAAGAAATATGTACATTCGGGACTTAATTGACTTTGGTGTATACAACATCCGGGACATAATTGACTTGGAGGTTATGGTTTCTAACTTCTATGAGTTGTTTGTGTGAAGTATGTGCATGTTCCTCTGAATGGATTGGCTACTAATCCGCAATGAAGAAGTCAGATTTGCTGCTAAGTGTGGTTTACTTCATCTTTTACAAACTCCGTTGCAAGCTTAAACCGCTATAGTTAGAAGATTTGTCAACTACATCAAAGTTTCATATTTGCTTCGAATGGCTGTCTGTTTGGGGGGAAGCAGTTGAACTGCTTGAAGACATGCGGTATGAACTGGGGGGAAGTCAACTCAGTTTATACATATTACATTGTATTCCCTGCAAGTGAAGAAATGATTCAAGCTGAAGTACATGTTGAAGACAAAGCAAACTCAGATATCTTTAGCTATTTGTACTTGTAGGATACATTGTAAGTAATTCCATATGCCACCACATTAGGGGAAGATTGTTAGGATTGAAAATGTGGTGACTATATAGAAATTACACTAGTTTATGTTTAAGTTAAAACACAAGGGCTGAAAGTGTAATTAGCCCAAAGTTCCCTTGTGTTTTACCTATAAATACTCCCCTCTAATCAACATTAGAGGGTGAAGCTCCAAATTGTATTTTTCTTTCATTTTACATTTTTAATAAAGTTTTGAAAATTGTGAAAATACTCTCTCTCTTCATAATGGCTTATTCATACTTTGAGCTTCCCCAGCCTCCTGAGATCGTGAATCAAGAAACCTTACTTGAAGTCTCATCCCCGCTTACCGAATCGTACGACCCCTTTCCAAGGCGAGACCTTGAGCATAACTCTGTCCCTAACCTCGAACTCCATCGGCTTTCGCTTCCAATCGGCGTAGCTCTTTTGTCGATCCTGAGCAGCTTGCATCCTTTGCTTGATTAGGACGATCTTTTCCGTTGTTTCTTGGATCAATTCCGGACCAGTCAGTTGGGCTTCCCCAACCTCGGCCCAGCACACCGGTGATCAACATTTTCGACCATACAGTGCCTCATAAGGGGCGGCCTTTATGCTAGCGTGATAACTGTTGTTGTATGAAAACTCGGCCAATGGCAAATGCTTAACCCAGCCTTTGCCAAAATCAATCACGCAAGCACGTAGCATGTCCTCGAGAGTTTGAATGGTTCTCTCGCTCTGGCCGTCAGTTTCTGGATGATACGCAGTGCTCATACTAATATCTGTACCCAAAGCTTTCTGAAATGATCTCCAGAAATTTGAAGTGAATCTTCCGTCACGATCACAGATAATTGAGGCAGGTATCCCATGTCTTGCCACTACCCTGTTCAAGTACAACCTTGCCAATTTGTCTAATGGATCATTCTCCCTTATTGGTAGGAAGTGAGCAGATTTTGTAAGTCGATCCACAATCACCCAGATGGTGTCGAAACCTTGTGACGATCTAGGAAGTTTGGTGATAAAATCCATCGTGATATTATCCCACTTCCACTCGGGTATCTCTGGTTGTACTAGCAATCCCGATGGCCTTTGATGTTCGGCCTTGACCCTTGCACATGTCAGGCATTTGCTAACATACGTGGCGATGTCAGCCTTCATGTTTGGCCACCAATATAATTTCTTCACATCTTGGTACATCTTTTCAGAACCGGGATGGATAGAATATTTTGACTTGTGGGATTCGTGCATAATCACGGATCTTAAGTCTCCATAGCAAGGTATCCAACTCCTGCCGTGTAAACATAGTGTTCCATCGGCACGCGGTTCTAATCTTTCCTTGGATATATCCCTTCGAATTATACCGCCTACGTCTTCATTCACGAGATTCTCTGGTTTCTGGGCTTCGATATGAGCTTCTAATATTCGTTTGGTGAGATCCAAACCAATTTTCATAACTAAGGCTCGAACCCGCAATGGCTCAATCCTTTCCTTACGACTCAGTGCATCGGCCACTACGTTTGCTTTCCCGGGATAATAATGAATATCACAATCGTAGTCACTCAGTAATTCTAGCCAACGGCGTTGTCTCATGTTAAGCTCCTTCTAATCGAGAATGTGTTGTAGGATTTTATGGTCGGTGAACATGGTGCATCTGGTTCCGTATAGATAGTGTCTCTATATCTTTAGGGCAAACACTACCGACCCAAGTTCTAAATCATTAGTGGTGTAGTTCTTCTCGTAAACTTTTAGTTGTCAAGAAGCATAGGCAATCACCTTCTCTCTTAGCATTAGTACAACACCTAAACCCTTGTGTGACGCATCACAATAGACCACAAAGTCTTCGCTCCCCTCAGGTAAAGCCAGAATTGGTGCACTGCACAACTTCTGCTTTAATAACAGAAAAGCGTTCTCTTCCTTTTCTCCCCAGTCAAACTTGATTCCTTTCCGAGTAAGTTTCGTCATTGACTAGCCATATCTTTGAAAAATACTTTCAATGAACCTTCGATAGTAACCAGTAAGACCTAAAAATTGGCGGATTTCAGTTGGTGTCTTAGGAGATGCCCAATCTTTGATAGATTATATCTTGGCTGGATCTACATGTATGCCTCTGCTATCAATGACGTGACCGAGGAATTGTACCTTCGGGATCCAAAACTCGCATTTTGAAAACTTAGCATACAACTTCTCCTTCTTAAGCAATTCCAAAATTGCCTTAAGATGTTCTTCGTGCTCTTTCTCGTCTTTGAATAAATAAGTATGTAAGATGAATGGCAATTATGTATTTATCTAAGTAAGCTTGCACACTCGGTTCATGAGGTCCATGAATACCGCAGGTGCGTTTGTCAGTCCGAATGGCATAACTTGGAACTCGTAATGACCATATCGAGTTCGGAATGCCATCTTTGAAATGTCTTGTTCTCGTACTCTAAGCTGGTGATATCCTTATCTCAGATCTATCTTCGAATAAATACTAGATCCTTGAAGTTGATCAAATAAATTGTCGATCCTCGGGAGTGGATAACGATTCTTTACTGTCAGTTTATTTAACTCACGGTAGTCCGATACAACCTGTAACGACCCATCCTCTCTTTTTGACACAATAAGAACGGGCTCCCCAAAGGTGAGGAACTAGGCCTTATGAATCCCTTGTCAGAAAGTTCTTGTAATTGTTCTGATAATTCCTTCATTTCGGATGGAGCCAACCGATACGGTGCTCGAGCTACGGGTGCGGCTCCTAGAATTAAGTCGATTTGGAATTCCACTGGTCGAGCTGGAGGAAGACCTGGCAAGTCCTCGGGAAATACTTCAGGAAAATCTCGGACGATTGGTACGTCCTTTATTGTTTTCCTTCCGGACTTGTCCTCTCTTTCATTGGCTGGATATCTGTGCTAAAAAGACTTAGGCATCCTTTGGACATGTACTTGGGCTTTTTGAATAAAAACACATGAGATAACTGTCAAACCCGGGATTCCGCTCCAGTTGATTCTTTCGTTGCAACAAAAAGTCCAAAGTTTCATTCCCGTAGGAATTTGAACAAGTTTCTCATCGCACACGATCACGGCGTGACATCTTCTTAACCAGTCCATACCGATAATGACATCGAAACTACCCAGTTCTACGGGCATTAGATCTATGTTGAACGGATGGTCTAAGAAATTTAAAGTGCAACCTCGTATAATAGTGTCTATCCTGACTAATTTCCCATCAGCTAATTCGACCTCATAACAATTTTCTAATGGAGTTGGGGCGATGTTTATCAATGAAACTAATGCTGTGATATAATGCTTCTATCAGCACCAGTGTCGATTAAGATAGATGCCTAGTGGTTATTTAAGAGGAACGTACCCGTGACGATATTGGCATCAGGGTTTCCCGGTGCATTTCCCCTCTTTTCTGCATTCCCAACTGCATAAACCCAGCCTTGTGCATTCCTATTTCCTCCATCTTTATTCTTCAGCTTAGGACAATCTCTCTTGAAATGCCCTGGTGCTCCACACTCAAAACAACCATTTCCTTTGGGAGCTGCCCCATTGCCTTCTGAGTGTTAGCAACATTTGGAGTTACAGTATTATGCAATCGCGAGCAAAGTGCCCTATTTTGTTGCCACTTGTGGCAACGTTGCGCGTCTGCAGGGCCATTGTGGTCGAAGATGGAACTTGGTGCATTGGGCAGTGATCCCATAAGGCTTCCTTTTTGCCTGTCCCCATAATTGTAGGCCTTGGCTACATTTTGGCCTCTTGAAGGGTTAGTGCTGGAGACCATGGTTGTTTCTGGACGAATCGCCAGCCTTCCTTTTGTTGTCAGATTGCCTTTCCGCGTAGGTGCGGAGTTTCTGATCCATCAAGTCATTGGCCAACTCAATAGTCTCATCCAACGTCTTGGGTCTGGCAGACTTGACGTTCCCATAAATGTTGAGGAAGTCATGTTGACTTGTCAACATTCTCGTTTCGTGGCAACTAACTTGGTTACATATTAAGGGTTAACTTCTTTGGAAACGTATAAGTGTATGCTGGAACATCGTTTCCCTTGACCTTTAGGTTCACAAAACTCAAATTTTAATTTCTTGATTTCACCTGCGGTCAATTTCCTTGTCCGTCATCTTTTTTTGAGTACTTCACACAGTTCATTGCATATGCCTCTGAACCTATGGTTTCTCATCTGACATTCCACCAAGTCAAAGCAGCACCCAAAATGTGCTGGTGGCAAACTTTACTTGTTTCTCAATAGCACAACCACTGATATTGAAAACTGACTCCATCTTCTCAATCCACCGAGTTAAACCGACCATGCCTTCAGTCCCCTTGAAGTTTAAAGGTTGACACTTCATGAAGTCAGCATAAAAATAAGGGCGCGCAGTTTGCACATTCCTTCGGTTATCCCATGCGTAACTGTGGCTTCACCTCTCAATTGGTGAGTTTCACATAAGAGCTTGGTCAATCATTGCTTGGATGGATTTTGGAGTCATGTTGTTTGGGTTGGTGTTGTTAATAGGGGTATTTGGTCCTCTTCTGGTTGTAGGTGCCATGATTTGTCTAGATCACAAAAGACAAAGCATGAGGTTATATGACAGAATATATTTATATATGGATGAGATAATCAACACAAAAGAGGTATATAGTACAAAGTAACACATCCATTTCATTCATAACTTTGAAAATTTTACATGAAATAGTCGTCGGAGTACACATAATATAATACAAAATATCTAAGGCTATGCTTGCAGGGGGAAAAACCACTAATACTTATCATGATATGTACAATGACCTAGAACGATACTATAACTTAAATCACTAGATAGTGACGGTCGATATCCCAGAAGCATCATGGTGATCTGGAATCCTAGTCTCTGTCATGGCTGTCTGGATCTCTATGCTGCATATCGCCAGTGTTAACAATCAGATGCTGTCGCTCATCTCTCGCCTCATATCTCTGATGACTCGGAGAGTCTCTACCATCTGGTCCTGACGCCTACGATCAGTCTCTCGAAGCGCTGCTAACTCAGCCTGCTGCATCTGAAAGCGAGTCTCATGTACCTGATGTTGTGTCTGAATGAGAGTACTCTGCAGCTGTAGCTGTGTCTGGTGTGCCTGGAGATGGGTCTCGTGTGCATACACATGATCACGATGGGTCTGAAGCTCCTGATGAGTCGCCTGACTCAATCTTACCGAGTGAGCCCAAGCCTCTCGGGAAGCATAGGCCTCCTCCTCTACTATCCATATTGTCTCCTAGAGAGTCATCCTATCCCCCATAAGTAAATCGACCCACTGCGAGTCCATATCGACTCGCTGTGATATACAAGACCTACTATCCTGAGCATCCTCTAGTAAAGCATACAAGTCCTGTGTATCATGCTCATGGAGCTTAGCAAGCTCTGTGACCCTAGTATTGACCTCTCCCACGGTCATAGGTGCTATCTCTAGAACTGCCTCTGCTGGATCTACCCAAGTACCCCTAATCCCGTACCCGACACCTCTAATCCCCTGTCGCCTCTCTTCAGCATCTACCGTGCTGACAAACCCATAATCTATCCCTTGACCTCTAGTAGGTCTAGCAGTGGAACTCTCCCCGACCTCGTATCTGGAGCCTAGAGTGGACAAATACAACCTCTTGCGGGGAGGCTGCTCAGACTCGGGAATGTCATCCCTACGGTCAACAGGTGGTGGTATGTATAGAGATGGTGGTAGTGGTGGTGATGGTAATGCGGCAGTAACTGCATCAATGAGAGCCTGAGTGGATGCTATCCTGAGTGTCTGGATTTGGGTTGGACACCCAGATGATGGTAGTAAAGGTGGTGAATGTGCAGGTGGGGCCATGCACCTAGCAAGGCGCTCTCCTGCAGAGGGTGGTGATAGTGAGATAGGTGGTGATGGTGATGGAGTAGTCATGGTCAGAAGTCTCTCAACCTCTGCCTCTGGTGGAAGGGATATGGAAGTCTGGGGCCGGACGGTAACCCTAGCCCCAATAGTAATGTCAGTGGAGGGTGGTGGTATAACAGGCTCTGTTCCCTCAGGTGGGAAAACAGGCTCATCAACAGGTGCAACAATAGTAGAGTCGGCCGGAGCTATGTGCTCCTCCTCCTCCTCCTCCTCGTCCTCATCCTCGTCCTCATCATCCTCATCCTCATCCCTGGCGTCATCCCCAGATGAATCGCCGTCATCATCATCTCCATCATCTCCTCCGTCCATAAGGTAGTCAACCGGACCATCCTCTGTCTCATCATCCTCGTACTCCTCCGGATCCTCCTCGGGATCCGACTCAGTTAACGTATCCGGGTGAAATCAGTAGTAGTGATATCAAATAGGAGGTAATGCTGTTTCCTCAGCTGAAAACTCATGGTTCATCCCTCCCAAGGGTATATACTCATGTATATAGGCTCTGGTACGTAGTCAGGGTCATGTGCTGTAAAAATTGGGGAAACAAGGCTCACGCTCATCTCTTCCTGAGGAACTGGTAGTTATATGTAAAACTCAGGACCTAAGTATGAAATCTGGTGACGGTGGGCTACTGATGTACGGAAGTCCGTCGTACCTAGTACGATGACCCGTGGAATGCCTCCCTCCGATACCTCCTCATCATCGGCTCCCCAGAAAGCTCTGCCGGGCTCAGAGTCGTGTAACGTAAGTGTTAGGAAACATCAGACACGCTAAAGACTGGTTACTGCAAAAAGAAAAATAACATTAAATCAGTATTACTTAAAAGAAAAGATCGATGTGATATGTTTTGTAAGGCTTTAATAATAAAGCCTTATAGTAATAACGTAATATCATTTATATACACGAATATTAATCAGTAAGCACATAGTAACCCTACTATGCTAAAGGCAATGCATGTAATTAGCATATATGCGCTAGACGTAAACAAGTAATGCATGTGTGTCCCTCACAAATCCCAATTGTGAAAATAGTTTTGAAAAGTGGTTATAGTCCAGACAAAAACTTTTGACCTGGTTCTCTATAACCTTGGCTCTGCTACCAATCTGTAACACCCTCAAATCTGAGTATGCAGCGGAATGTTGAATATCCGAGGGCGTTACATTATTGGGTCAATAGCACAAGATTCAGAAACGACTACTAAACGTGTCATTTTAAAAAGATACATTGGATTAACAAAAATACTTGTTTGTTACATAAGCTCATGGCTTCAAATTGTTCAACAATATAAATAAAGATTTCGGTTTATAGCAATTACCCCAAATTGTAATAAACCCCAACTTAAGTGTTGACTCTATCAGATTATTGACCCCAATGTTTCCATCGCACCTCATGCCTTATTGACCTGAATAACACTTTAAAACGTCACTAAGTGTGAATTCATAGGTTTATGTAAATCAATGTAGGACCGCAAGATTTCCAAGTGTATGATTAAGCAACAAATGCAAACATCATAAAAAGTAATTACGTTTTCTAAGCTCATGACACCGAGTCTCGCGTATTATGATGCAATTTATAAATTGCCAACTGGGTCCCGTGAATGATGTGCTAACCCTGCAACATCCCAAATTCGACATGGTATGCGTTCGTTCCCAGTGATAGCTAGTCACCCCGAACGGGGGTGTCAATCCCTAATAGATCTATCCATAACATTCGCGCCCACATAATGTAATTCCCAATCACATCTATGCAATTAACAGTTCATGATCATGGACATAAAGGGGTTATGGTAACTTAGGCAACACTAAACATGGCCATAAAATGTACACTTGCGTCCAGTTTGTAAAACAAAGCATGTTATCACCCCAAGGATGTAAATCATTTAAATAATTGCAAAACATGGGGCTATGAACTCACCTTAGCCGGTAGTTCTCTGAATGATAACAAATATCCAAGTAGGCAGTGGATCACACCGTTAAGTACCTAAGTAAGTACGGTCAAGTCTTAGTTTACACATTTAAACTAACGACTCATTGTATAAACTAAATCCCATTTTAAGTTTATATATACCGTTATCACTTGTGTGGTGACACACAAGATTATTGTATTTATAGTTTCGATGGTTCTCGAGAAACGTGAAATCATTATTAATAAATATACTTATTTATTAACTTGTTATTAAACTCGCTCAATGTCCGAACATCTAAATGTTCGACCGTCTTGTCAAGTGTTTCATCTATTTCACTTTGGTTCTAAACTACCCTTAAGTTTCTAATTATTCCACTTTTAGTCCCTAGGTTTACAAATATACATATTTATTTTTAAACCCTTTTAGTTTTGGAAATGACGAAATTGGTCCTTTAAGTTTACAAAGAGATAGTTTAGGTTTTTATAGTTACACTTTCATCCTTAAGTTTCCCAATGTCTCAAAAACAGTCCTTGTAGTTTTTGTATTTCGAAAAATGACATTTCAAACCTTTAGGTTTCGGAAATTGCATTTTTAGTCCCTCGACTTGTGAAAATCGCATTTTCATCCCAATTAAATCCCGACAAGTGATATTTGGTCTTATTTAGTCTAAATAAGTCAACCAAGCCATTTCGGCTTATAAATAAGCCATTCGTGCTTATTTTGGCTTAACGGGCCTTATTGGGCCCGTTAAGGTCCGTTTAGCTTTTTAAAGGTCCGATATAGTTTTTATAAATCTAAATATCGTCAATAAGCTTATACAGGGCTGTTAAGCTTACAATAAGCTCGGTGTCTATTGAAGCTTATTTCTAAAATCGGACATATTGGCTTATGGCCCATAGCCTCAACCCGAATGGAACCCTTAAGGGTGTCCTTAAGCATTTTTAGCTTAATTTCTACCCTAATTAAGTCCAACAATCTGTTATTCTTTTAGCTTATCCAATAAGCTAATAAGCATAAGATGGTGGGCCGTTGGGGCCCATTTAAGGCCCGATGAGATCTGCTCTCGATTGGGTCCATTACGTTCTCAAGAGCACAATGACCTTGATAAGTTTCTTTATAAAACATTGAAGTTGGTAATAAGCCCGGGAGAGCTTATTAGTGCTTATCCGCGCTTATTGGGCCCGTGAGCCCAATAGTTCAAACCCGGGTGTCATAAAAAGTCCATTAAGCATTACTAGCTTATTTACCATTCCTATAAAGCCTAACGATCTGTTTTATTATTCTAGCTTATTCACAATAAGCTAATAAGCTTTTGGTTGGGCCGGTTTGGGCTTGTTAAGGCCCGATAAGGGTTCAAAGGTGTTCAAAGAAATACAAGGGGTTCGTTTAGGTTCTTATGTTTATGTTAAGCTTATTTAAGTCGCATAGGCACACGAATAAGCCGTTTAGGCTTATTGTGGCTTATGAGCTCGTATTGGGCTTGTGTTGGGCTCGCGTAACAGGCCACGGGTCCCTTGAGGCCCGTTGTTTCCCTTAGTCATTTTTATAGTTACTTGAAAGGCTCTAGTGACAATAGGCCGTGTATTCGACTTGTGTACACGTCGGGTTCCACATGCAAGTGTCCATTAGGGTCGCGTACGCCTTTCTAAGTCGTCCTAACTCGTTTACAATAAAAGTTTACGTGCACATTTCTTATATTTTCGTATATAGGGCACGTTGTTCACGTTGGAGACCAAGCTTTCGCCTTGGACGCAACATTTAATTTCTTGTCGCGTTAAACCACGTGGTTCTCGCACCTTATTAGTCTCTTGCACCATACGAGTATAAAGCATACATATATAGGTGCGTGCATTTCATAGATATCGTGACATAATGACTAGAAATCAAAAGGCAATTTAAAATACGAAGAGTATGAGTTCGAAACTTGACTTACAAGGGTCCTAGCGTATTTGTGGCGTATGTAGACGTGTAGAGTGCTAATCCAAACGTATATACGATCGTGACGACCAACCCTTGGCTCGAATAATTCCTTGTGGGTACTTGTTGGTTCGAAGTGGAAGTGTGAGGGTGCTTGGTTGCGGTTTATATATCCCGAACAAGAGAGAGGGAGAGTTTGAGGTGTGTGAGAGTTTAAGAAAGGTTTAAGTGTATGTGCAAGAGCATATTTATAGGCAAGAGAGCTTGTTAGATTTCCTAAGCTCTAAACTAACTAGAAATCGGGCCATTATGTGGTTTTTAGGGATCTCTAGTTACTTACACATGGTTTTATCTTAAACCACTAAGTACATGTTTTAATGAGCTAGAGATGTACAAGATATTTACTTAGCTAGGAAATCTTATGGGTTTGGTGTGTTGTTTCCTAGTTGACCGCGACTAAGAAGAGCAAAACAAGGCAATGGGTTATTACCCAATGTGTCAAGGGTCATTAGGGGACCATTAGTACCCATATTTAATGGAACAAGGATGTACATGTACTTAAAGATCAAGATTTGGGATTTTGCTAGTTAATAAATCCACCTAGGACGATTTGTTGTGAGTTTTCTTGCCCAATTCGGCATTAAAGGGATATAAACACAAGGCTTGATTAAATTTTGTGTTTAGGCTTTTAAAGTGGGTATTGGTTTGAGTCTAGGTAAGTCTAGGTATTTCCGGGGTGCGTCCAAATGTATTTTATCGCGAAACGTAACCCTTTTACGTGACCAATAAAAATAAAATACGCGAAGTACATAATTATTCTCAGAATAATTATTTCTTACTTGGTTGATGTAAACCTTAATTTATTTGGTGACCGTTTACACTCATTGGTTATTTCTAGTCTACGCGGTTTAGCTTTAAAAGTAAACATTAAAAGTAAACGCGTATCGGACTAAAATAAATAGTGATCATTAATATAGTCGAGATCTCTTTTTGTTAAATTTAAATATGCTTTTGAACTTTGACTAATTCATTTTAAGTTTCTAAATAAGCTATGTGTAAATGGGAAACCTGAGAGTTTTTGAAACCTAAGGTCCGTGAGTCCCGATACTAGTCTCTGTGGGGTGTCAAAAGCCTGGTCACTTAGCCGCAAGGATGGGATGTGCCAAGACGAAAGTCGCTACATGGGATGATCTCGCCTTCAAACTCATTATTCTCGGGTGGAACGTGAAGCATAGAATTTTGCAAAACGTTGATCCATGGTTAAAATTCAAATTAGCACATTCGCCTAATATATAGGAGTGAAAAGTTCACAAGTTGCAAATATGAGTAGTGTTAGCATCTTAACTCATATTTAACAGTGATTTCGTTTTAAGCTTAGTTGGACAAGTGAAAAGTCGGGAACGATGAATTTATCCTTTTTGGGGCATTTTAGGATTAAAGGGTGTCTTGTTCTATGATCCCTAAAAGTTATAAAATAACGAAAGTCAAACGTTCTAGTTAGTTGCTTAATATGAAAAGTACAAAAAAATGAGAAAAATGAAAAGAACAAAAAAAACACGTAGGAATAAGTGAATACATTTAAAAATGGTAAAAACAGAGCTTTTCAAAGCTTTTGATTCTTTCATTCCCCTTGACGAACACTTAGCTACTTTTCGAGGTTATTAGTCGAGGGGGATTGAGATTCTTAGTTTTCTAAGTGCTTACTTATAGCATTGCATGAGGACACGCAATAGTTTAGTATGGGAGATTTTGGTATGTGCTTAATTACACATACCATTTTCCATTAAAACCGGACTTACATGACCAAAAACGTACCATAAATACATTATATTTATATGTTTTCACTTATCTTGTGTAGGAAATGGATATCCGACAAAAGGACGAAAAATCAAGCAAAAACGTACAAAACCAAGCATGGAATGGAAAAACGTGGAAAAGACAAAGTCAAATCAAAGCCAAAGTCAACAAAAGTCAAAGTCAACCCCGAGAAGTCAATGGTCAAACCCAAACCAAAATCGAAGAAACACTTAATGGGCACACATGTACCCATCTAATAGATCGGGTCAGCCCATTTATACATTACATGAAGACTATAAAAGCCCAAGTCTAAAAAGAGGCCCATATCCCTTTTAAAACCATACTCGGCCAAATGGTTATAACTAGGCCCAAACAGTTAAACTAAAAAGGCCCAACAACATAACAGAGTTAAACCATTAACCTCTTTTCACTTAACCCTGTTAAGTCAACAAGGACCATGTGTGTCACAACATATATAATAATGAAGGGCTGTTCCTGGCAACCCCTAAACTTTCCAACACTACATAAGGACGGCAATTGCAATATGTTATATAACATTGAGGGGCCAATCCTGCCATCTTCCAAAACTTCACCCTGCACTTAACTCAAACAGAGTGTAACTCACTTTCCCGCCAAAACAAAACAAAAACCCAATTACTGTTTGTCTTCCCCAAAACAAACCTCACTCCAAACCTGTCATTTTCCCATCACACCCCACCTCACTAGCTGCCAAGTAACACGCTGGCAATCCCCTTACACCACATTGGTTGAAGGAAAACAACAAGTAATCAAGGGACAGGATCAAAGAACATGGGCTCAAAGGCAAATGAATGGCTAAGATGACTTAGGCTTTCATCTCACACAACAAACACACTGCTTGAAGCTCTCACAGAAGAAACATAAGACTTGGAAGCTTTTAGTATAAATAGGACTAGATAGCTTATTGTTTTCTTTGTTCGAATTTTAGTGTTTAGAAGGCAAAATCTTATAAACCTAATTTTGTACCATTTTAATACTATCATTTTAATACATTGTCACTTTAATTTTCCTGTCATTTAAATTACTTGCATTTTAATCATTGTCATTTTTTAAAAGCTTTCTTTAAATACTTGTTATTTACATTACATTGTCTTTAAATACTGTTTGTTAAGCCTTGGTATAAGCTTTTAAGCCATTAAAAGCCTATATTAAAGCTTGTTTATATTTTATGTCAAAAAAACTTAAAAATCCAAAAATATAAAAAAGAAGAACTCATTGGAGCATGGTTTATAAGGGATGGCCATTGGTTTAGAGCTTATGGTAAGCATATAGGTGTGTATAAGCTAGTTTGAGAGCTTATTTCATTGCCATTAAGCTTGGACCCTTTGTAAGTTTCCTTTTTCAAATTTTTGCACTTTTGCTTATTTCACTATTCATTTGCTTATTTTTTGCTTATTATTGCTTATCCTGCTTATTTGTAATCTTTTATTTCTTGTTTGTCTTTCTTTTATGCTTATTTATCTTATGTTTATGTTTTTGAGTTAAACTGTCGTTTTGCCTTATAATCTGCATATTTACTTGTGCTTATTTTTGTTGCTTATCCTTGTTTGAAATTTGCTTATTTATGTTTAATGTTGCTTAGTTGTTAACTATTTTTCAAAAAATTCTTCTTCACTCTTTCAAAACAGGTTTAAAATTTGTTTTAAAAAGCTTAAAGGGGTGTTTGGGTCAAGGGTTCAATTGGGTCATTTTCGTATAAAAACCTATTGGGTCACCTTGGCTACTTTTGGCCAACTTTTTTAAGTTACTTATAAGTTGTTTTAAAGAGTTTTAAGCTCTCAAAGATTGTTTTCAAGTTTTTCTAAGTAGTCTTTTATGACTGTGGTGATAAACAGTCCATAGGAGCTTATTTGGTTAAGGCATTTTAAATCATCTTTTGAGTCTTGTTTTTGTTTCATTTTTAGTGTCTTAATGCATTAGATTAGTTTCCTTTATTTCTCCTTGTGTTTTTAAAATCTGTCAAGTTTTTGGTTTAGTGTCTTTCTTAGTTAAAAACTGCCTTTTTCAATTCCATTTTCCAGATAGTTAAAATTGTTTTTAACTTTTGAAATCTTGAGCATAAGCTCATTGGAGGCTTAACTCAATCTGTTTTCATTCATTTTTTATTTTTAAGCATGTTTTCTAGTTTATTTTATACTATGCAAAAGCTAATTGTTCCTTGAAAGGAAACCAAATCAGCATATGCTCTTTGTGAACTGCCCTTTTCATTAGCCCTTTTTAGTGCATATTTGTTTTTCAAATTCTATTTTCTTTGCAGTTTTAGAAAGGCCTTAAGCCAATCTTTAAGCCTATATAAGCTGTTTGTCCTTAAGGATCCTTTAGGTGCTTAAAAATTAAGCCTAAAAAGCCCCCCTTTGGCTTTTGACTGCCTGTTTGTGCTTATAGCTTATTTGCTTTTTCTGGCTTATCTGTCTGTGATTTTTAGCTTATTTTTGTTTGTCTTTGCTTATTAGGTATAGTAGCTTACTTGTTTTAGCTTATTTGTTAGTTAGTCTAGCTTAATTTGTCTAGAATAGTTCCCACAGTTAAGCCCCTTTTGACTTAGAGTAATTTAGCTAGTCTGCCAGTTCTTATTGCTTATTTCTGTGTTATTTTTAAGTTGTATAAAAAGTCACTTTTTTAAAAGTTTAACATTTTGACTTATTTTATAAGTTTGCAAAAAGAAAATGTTTCAAAAAGTAAAAACGGGGAAATTGTGAAGTTGAGGGTGAGCAAGGCTCGAACCCTCAACCTCACCAACCTCTACCCGTTTTAACACCACAGACACAAACCACTCCTGCCCTTGGGTCTTTTCTGTCATAGTTTGCACCAACAATTCTTTTACCCTCTTTTTTCCATTATAAGCCATAAGCCACGTTTAGCTTATTTCTGGCTTATTAGATAAGCCACCTTTCCAGCTTTTATTTTTCATAGAACCAGCATCCTTCAAGCCACTTTTCCTTATTTTTTTAGAATTTTCCATTTAAGTTTACTATTTTTAATCAAATTTTCTTTTAAAATAAGTTTTTAATTCATAAAAATTATTAAAAAGTCAAAAAATTATAATTCTTTTTTTTCAAAATTTTCTTTTATCAAATAGAACCTAGGAAAATTAATTATATTTTTGTAGGGTTAATATTTTAGATTTTTACTTTTTAAAGAACGGGATTCAAATCCTGTTCTCGTTTTCTTTGTTTTTTCACTTTAAAAGCTTTCGATTTCGGATTTTCTTTAATTTTCCTTTTAGTTTAGTCATTTAGGATTAGAAAAACTTAAAAAATCATTTTAGGGTTTTAATTTTTTATAATTTAAGTTTTCAAATCGCGTTTTTAGGATCCCGTCTTGTTTTTAGGTTTTAATCACTTTTAGTTTTCGTTTTTAGTTTTTCCTTAATCGTTTTTGCATTTTAATCATAGAATTAGAAAAACCTAATCCAAAAGTCTTTAACCAATCAAACGCGCGATTACAAACGTCTTCGATTTTCAATTTGCACCTCGTTGGGAGAACGACCCGGGGGATTTTTGATTTTTCCTTTGGTCAAAAGGAATTTTCTCTGAATCTTTCAGAATACTTATCGTACTATAATTGAATTATAATCTTGAAATTATCCTTATATATTTATTATATTTATTATAATTTATATATACAAAAAGGCTTAGTTTTAACGGTTATCATTTTGGCGCCGCTGCCGGGGAGGCTGTGAAACGATTATCGTTACGATTAAAGATTAGTGTTTGATTTTGTAAATATTTTTCTAAAAAATCCAAAAATATTTTACTTTTCCAATTTTGTGAATATCAATTAATTAACAATACCAAATAAGTTCTCAATTCAAAGATTTAAAACTTGCCTTTGTGTCACTTGTCAAGTACGGCTCACCTTTAAAAGTTTAACAAACTCCAAGAGGGGTATAAGGAGGGTTGTTCCGAGGAACTACGACCCGAAAGGAGAAGGTTTTTAATAGCTTCGCGCTTTCCCGCTCCTCCGCTCCTTTGTGCGTTTTTCTTTTAAAGAGCTACCGTGAAGCAAGTTGATTATTGGTTTAAGTTCTTCGGTCTAATTAAAATAAATTGTTAATTAATTATTGAAAAACCAAAAATAATCTCCTTTAACCTCTTTGCCATTTAATTCTTCTTCCTATCCCTCTTAATTGTTTAATTCTTATGGCGTCATTCAATCAACGTCATTGTTTTCATTGTAAAGATCCGTTAGAAGAACATGAACGTTGTCAACGGTGTACTTGCAAGAGGTGTTGGTCTGGTCTTAGTAAAGGATTTTGCCACATTTGTAATGAATATTCATCAATTGATGACTCTAATCCAAATTCTTTCATTGATTCTCCAAAAGTTTTCAACCCACCTCCGCAACCCCTAACTCATTCCATTGAGTCATTGAATGCAAATCCTAACTTTGATAACACACCTCAAGAACAAAGTTCCCACTATCAAGACCCCAGTGAAAATTTTGCACAAAATTTTTCACAATGTCCTCCACAAATCAACCAAAATTTTTGTTACGGATGTGGGGATTCGTTAGACGATTTCTTTTGTCAACGATGTACTTGTGAGTTTTGTGGGAACGGTGCTCATTATGGTTACGATTGTCCACCTCAAGTCCCGTTTGTCTACAATCAGGACCCGTGTTTCAATCAAAACTATGATAATTTTCCACAAACTTCACCAAGTTTTCAACAACAATATATTTGTTGTACCCGCTGTGGGGGCCCGCATGAGACTTGTCAATGTGATCAATTGATCTTCGATGAGCCTTATTGTGCAAATTGCGGGGGTCTTCATGAGACTTTCCAGTGTCAACCGATAAACCAGAATTATTACGAACCTAATCCGTGTTATGATTCTAAGCAGGTGGCTAATTTTAGTACTTATCCTTCGGCAGGACATTTAACTCTTTTTGCCTATGACATGAATGATGACGAGGAGTATACTATTGCAATCACACCCGAGAAGCCTGTTGACTCTCTCATAATGGAGGATGAGCATCTTGACACTATTCCAGAAACGGAATCGGACGAATTCATAAAGTCTTGTGTTAAGAACCTTGTCCGAAACCTAAGAGAGTCTGATTGTGATGATTCTCAAACGACAAATTTTTAAACGTTTTCCAATCTTCTCTTCGACGATTCTACCTCTAGTGATGACGAGTCAAGTCATGAGGAGGTTATTCACGAAATGAGTTTTAAAACTTATTCGAACCCTCTTTTTGATCTTGACGAGGAAATCATTTCTAGTGAGTTTAATCCGATTCATAATGAAGACCTCGATTCTACGCCGAAAGATGTTCGTTTTGATGCCGAGTCTTATCTTCTTGAATCGTACTCAATTGCGATACTTTGGCTGGCTTCCTCTCCCTAAGATTTGATTCTCCTTCGTAGGGTTTACCGGTGAACATCAAAAACAATTTCCACCGGGAAATTGTTTAATAGAGAGCAACGAGGAGTATATTATATGATGGAGAGTTGCTATATGACAATTCAACACCCCCGCCAGAGGAAGCTTTTCAAGCTAATTCTGATACGATCATCGAATCTTTATCTCCATCTCCTATACCTGTTGAGGATAATGACTCTCTTAGGGAAGAGATCGATATATTTTCTGGTCCGGATGACTCAATACCACCGGGTATTGAGAGTGATGATTACGACTCGGAAGGTGACGATAATTCTACCTCCCTTCCCGAGTTTGAATCATTTCATGTTGATTATCCCGATTCAAGAGATTCAACCATTGATGTGTGAAGACAGCCCCGTGAAGTGCCAACATTTTGCCACACATCCTACCCTTCATATGGATTTCGACTTCATTCATTCTCATAATGATCTCGGATACGATCTTGATGTTTCTTCTCCTTCCGGAGATAAAAACAAGATTTACGATTCGGGGATATGCATTGAAGTCGAATCCACGAGATTTCTTGCTCCTCTTTCCCCCGTGATTGATACTTTACTTCCATTTTCATCTGAAAATGAAGACAAAGTTTTCAATCACGGTGTTCTTGCTTATAAGGAGAAATCTTCTCCTTCTTCATCACATCGGGGCTTGAAAGCTTTCCAGCTTTCTCTTGAAAACCCGATGATGATTCATGGAGACAACACTCCTAATTTGGGTGTTCGTCATTGATTGATAGTTTTATACACTAATAAAATATACTAATAATATTTCAAAGAGCAATTAAGAACTTTCCTAAAGTCTCCCTTAAGAAAAGCTCACTCTAAAAGATATATATAATATATAATACGTATATTTAACCGGGAAGTATGATTTCCCGGGTCGTTTCCCCAACGACTTGTGAAATTGAAACCACGTTTTAGCTCGGATTATGATTTGAATGAGAGAAAAGATATTTTTGATTATCTATAACTACTAAATAAAAGCAACAATTAAGATGAACAATTAAAAGCAATTAAACACTTAAACTAATTAACGGGAACAAATAAAACGCGACAAATAAGCAAATACACTAAATTAACTCCTATAAATGCAAACTAAATTTCTAAACCTAAATTAAGACAAAAGATAATTTTAAGAAAAAGAAGAACATTTTTTTGATTATTTTTGAATTTATTATGAATTAAAAACTAATTTAATCTAATTAAATCTAAATTAAATCCTAAAAAATAGCAAAATCAATCCTAAAGAACATTAGAAAAATAATTTTTAACCTTAGAAAAGTCTAAAATATCATAAAAACTCAAAAACCCATTTTTAACTATTTTTAAAATTAAAATCGTATTTTTAAATATAAAAATAAAAAGCTCAAGAAATGATAATTTAAAATCTAAAAAGGTTAAAAATGATTTTACTGAATGTAAACCTAAAAGTAATTTTTATAAAACTAAAAACTATTTTTTTGAAATTTTCTGAAACTTTTTCTAATTTTTATGAATTTTCTAAAATTAAAACTTTCGAAAAACTATTAAAAATAAACTAATTGATGGAAAATTACGAAAAATTCAGGAAAAATCTAAAATGTAACAAAGATTACTAGAAAATTAAAAGAAACAACCCAGCTTATCGAATAAGCTGAGAAAAGTGCTTATTAAGCTACGGCTTATTAAAAATTAGAAAAAGGAAAACGTGTATATTAATTAAATTGTGCAAGAGAGTGTTGGATGAGCTATTGTAGCACTTTGGTTAACACGCTGGGCATTTGAGAGAGAGGTCTTGGGTTCGAGGTCTGGCAACCCCTTTTTGCCATTTTTTTTATTTTTGCTTATTTTCAAAAACTTTGTGAAGTAAAGTTGTTAATAAGCTGTTGCTTATTAACTTTTACAAAAGAAACTTTTGCTAAAACTTAATCGATAAGCTGGAAAATAAGCAAAAAGCCTACAGTTTTAACTGAAAATGATTTTTAACTTTTATAACTAAACTTAATGCTAAAATAAGCTAAGCTATGGACAACTTAAGCTAACTATAAGCTGACTCTAACCTAATTACTTAAAATGAGAAGAAAAATGCTGATAAACACAAGCCAAAAGCTGAAAATCATCAATAAGCTCACTACTTAATTCTTAAACCAAACAGCACCCTATACAATCTATGAGCTTAAATTCAAGCTACCAAATAAGCTGCTTATGAAGAAAAACCTATATATCCTAAAAGCTTACCTAAGAGACTTTTAAAAAAAACTTGTTAAAATTTTTTGAACCAAGAGAGCTTATAGAAAAAGTTCTATAAAAACAGACAATCAAACTCAGCTAATGCTGAGTTTGATTTTATCTTGAAAAAGACAAACAGCCATTTTACAGATTAAAATTAAGTGACCAATTAAGCTAATTTTCAAAGACTACTTGCAAACTTATAGTCTATGTCCTAAAAGCTATCTATTTCCTGAAAATCAAAAGCTAAATCTTAATTAATCCTTCTTAGACTTAGGCTGAAAAATGGCCAAAAGCTCTTATATCCTGTTGATGCAATTGACAGATTTAGAATCAAAACTCAAATTTCCTTAAATGCAGGCAAAAACACTTGATTCAACATGCTTAAATACTACAACTAAGAGTTAATTAAACATTAACTTTTACTAGATTACTTAGAAACTAAAAATGCAAATGACCACTAATCAGATTTAAGCTAGAATCTATACTAACTTTAGAAAACTTAAATGACTTATATAAAAAAATAAAGACAGTCTAAATTGAAGTTTTAAACAAGAATTTTGAGACCAAATGGCCACAAACAACACTAACCTATGGTTAGTGCTGTTGTGCCAAACACCCCTTTAGCTATACTATAAATCATTTGTGCTGATAAAAATGAAATTTAAAGCTCAAATTTCAATGACCAAATAACAAGTGGCTTATAAATTCCTCAATGAACAAATTTAAGCATTCAATAAGCAAAACTAATAAGCTAAAAACTAGATTACTTAATTTTTTTGGTTTTTTATAGATTTTTAAGACAGTTTATTAAAAGACTTTAAATCTAAATACACTAAGCTAAAATAAGACATCTAACATGCTTAATAAGCTAGTAGAAAAACAGATAAACACAAATAAGCAAGAAAATAAGCAAATTAAGCAATTATAAAACTAGAAAGTAAAGACAGAAATGTAAAAAGAAACATACAGTTATCCTTAGCTTAAACAAAGGATCAAAGGCTCAAAGAGCTTAATCAACAGCTCCGGCTTATTTAAAATAAGCCAGTATTAGTCCATGAGATCCCTTCCATTATTGGATCCCCTTCCATAGCTTATTTGTCCAAATAGTTAAGGTATTAGCTTATTTTAGGTTGTAAGTAGATTAATTAGGCTAATTAGCTCTATCACTAGCTTAGAGACTAGTGAGAGCTTATTCAGAGCTTAATAGTAACAGTAGCATGAGTATAAGAGCTTATGAGAGCTTATTGCTTAAAACAGCTTATCAAAACTAGAAACAAAGATTTTATTAAACTTTAAGGAAGATAATATACATATGCATGCCTTTTTTAACTGAAATTACAATTTACTAAGAGAATTTCTTTGGAAGGAAATTCTTTTAAGCTAAGAGAATTAAGCTAAAAAAACTAGACTTAGGTAAAAAAAACTCAAAAAAGAAGATGAGTGTGTGTGAGAGGTGAAGGCTTTTTATAGCCTGCCATAGAAGGTTCTAGCTCTAAAATCAGTTAGACATTCCTTTGCAATCCATCCGTTCATTCCTTCCAATCATTGGGTCTTCATTGTGGTTCGTTGGATCAAAACTAGAAACAAAGATTTTATTAAACTTTAAGGAAGATTACAATGCTTTTTTTAACTGAAATTACAATTTACTAAGAGGAAATTTACAATTAAGGAAAATCTTTTAACGTAAGAAATAAAGCTAAAAAAAACTAACTTAAACTTAGGTAAAGAAAAAACTCAAAAGAAAAGAAGATGAGTGTGTGTGAAGGTGAAGAGCTTTTTATAGCCAAGCCATAGAAGTTCTAGTCTCTTAAATCAGTTACACATTCCGTTGCAATCCATACCGTTCATTCCTTCCAATCATTTTGGGTCTTCATTGGGTTTCGTTGGATCACACGGCTTGTGCACACACAATTGCCAACGTGTATCCTTGTGAGCTTTTGTGCTTTCTCTCGAGTAATTAAGTACTAAAGTTAACCCATTCCTTGTGCCTATCTTTGCTTGCCCACGTGGCATTCCTTGATGCTTGACCAATGAGGACTCATGATTTGACATATTTCTCCCTGCCATCTTGTACTAGGTCTCTTGAATAGTCGTTTGTACCCCATAATTTCCAAAAGCCCCTTGTTTTGACTGTGTGGTGAATTTAGGAAGACGATGAACAGTAACACCCAATCTTGGTGCCTTTTTTAAACTGTAAAAGAGGTAAAAGATTTGAACTTTGGGCTATTGACAGTATTGGTCCTTGTGTTTGGTTTATGAAAGTTAAAGTGTAAAAGGATTTTTTAGAAATGACAGAAATGGTTTATGTGGTTATATAAAAAGGGTAATGGGCTATTTGTGTAACTTTTGGAGAATTAAGGGACTGGTTTGGAACTTTTTGGTTTTTGTCTTATTATGGTTGACTTTGTTTGACCTATAGTTGACTGAGTTTTGACTGTAGCTTGACCATAGTTGACTTTTCTTGGCTTCGGCTTTTAATCCTTGGCTTCTTTTGTGCTCTTCCGTTCCTCGTGTCCGTGTTTGCCCGTTTTTGATGGTTTTCTTGTGATTTATGATATATCCGTACCTGCACACACAAAACACAAAAACAAGTATATTTTTGCCATTTTAAGTATGTTTTTAGTCATTTAGGGTCATTTTTGGTGTTAACGGATATGTGTATTTTACACCTATCAAAATTCCCCAAACTAAACGATTGCGTGTCCTCACGCAATATTACATGCCTTATAACCAAATACCTCGAAACTTCCCCAAACTAAACCTTTGAAAAGTAGCAAAGATTTTTGTTGAGAGAAAATTTCTAAGTCACAAGTTATAAAACACCCGAATTCCCATTTTCAAAACTTTTTCTCTTTTTATGATTTTTCTTGATATACTATCTAACTACAACTTATTCTTGTGTTGACATAATGTATTGTTATCATTACCTCATTGGTAACTTTTAGGATCATGGAACAAAAAGCACAATTAAGTGTCTAAAAGATAACTTCATCATTCCCGATTTTTCACTTTTCCCATACTAAGCTTAAAAATAAGATCACCGTTAAGTACGAACTAAGATGTCTTAGCTACTTATAATTATAACTTGTGAATTTCTCTTCCCGACAAAAGCATATATTTAAGAGTGTGTGCTCAAATTAATTAACCATTAAATCTACCATATTTTAGATAGTGAAAATCCGACCAAGCTTACACAAAAGGGCCTTTTGGGCTAATATGTTAATCACTTAGTAAGATCACAACTCAAAGCAAACAAAAACCTCCTTAGCTAAGACATCGTTGGTTCACTTGTCCCATTAATGACTTTCTTCTCTAGCATCCCACCGTCATCGGGTAAGTGCTAAGGCTTTTGACACCCCATCCGGAGAATAATAATCGAGACGCAGTGAACGTTCGATAAAAAGCCTTGCAGACTTTTCAAAAACCTTAGTTTCAAAAGAATACATTGGTTTTAGAGAATGAAACTTTTACTATTTATTTTCTAACTTGCAACATTATTATAATTATTTACATTATTAGGCTAAGGAACCGGTATTTTTACTTTTCTTTCGACGACACATCGGCCACGCCTCCGACAAGAGCTCGTGTACTTATTATGATACCAACCCTAAATATACATCCTCCACCCTTTCTTTCGATGTCACATCGGGAGCGAACCGACAAATGCCCATGTACTTTATTGCGATGGAGTTTGTATATTAATTATTAACACTAAGGATTTATAACTTGCATCCTTTTCTTCACCAAGCAACATAGTTTTTTTTTTTTAAAACAGAGAAAAACACATTATTTATTTTTGCAAATAGAAAATTTTCATTTTAGAAAACCAAAGTATAAATTTGAACTAAAATTCTTATTTACAAATGATGTTGACTTCATCATCGATAAAGCTTTTTCTCTGAATATGTTGATTAGACTTTTAAGAGTAAAACTCTAATTTGTAAAAATTAAAGAGAACACGTATAATTAATCATTTTAAGAACATTGGGTAAAAAAACCACAATGTATTCTTATAAGATTTTAAGTTTTTCCAAATAACTTGTTTAGCTTCCCTAATTTCGTAATTAACACTATCCATCTCTTATTATTTGCAATTTAAAATCTTCAAATAAAGAGATCGTCAAATCTTAGCTATATAAAATCCAACTCGGCATATTTAAAATCTACTTGAGATTAGCACAAGTCTTCATTTACTAATGATTCAAGTCTAGCATGTTTAAAGTCTACATGAGACTAGCACAAACTATCATCATTATTTGTTAAGGGAGAAAGCTAGAACTCTACACGTTCGATCGGGTCAAAAATTACTTCTTATTCTCACCAACGGAAAACCTACATTCGTGTCTTAACACTTATTATTATTTTTTTATTATTTTTTATTTTTTTTTAACTACTAATATTTTTTTATTTTTTCCTACAAATAAGAACTTAAAAATTTTAAAATTTTGCTATTTTTGTGGGAAAACGGGTACGTGAGAACAAAACAATAAGCAGGTAACATCAAATCGATAGATTCCCTCCCCAAACTAAAACGAAACATTGTCCTCAATGTTTAAGGTCGGGTCTCTACGTAAATCTAAGCCGTTTATGAATTATGCAAAGATAAACGTTAATCGATAAGATGAAAGGATATCGGATCTCCCCAAACTAATTTCACACAAAGGATGAGAAGCTCGAGTGAAACGGGATACAACACCGGACACGAGAGGCTTCAAAAATTGTTGGTTCAATCCTGCAAAAATGCACAAGTACAAACACAAACACAAGAAACCAGAATAAGGCTAAAAACCAACCCCAAACATCACAACACATTATTGTAAAAAATAGAAAGAAAAGGATAAGCATGGGGTGAACTCCCACGAAGCGGCTTGTTTTTGTTCACCGAGTCGCAAGCTCGACTCGATCCCTGAATTTATTCGTCCTTAGGGAGAGCAAATGGAAGAGAAAATCTCAATCGGGCTTTCATTAATGTTTGGACAAACATTAAAGCATATGAAAGTTCCATCCCGATGAGAGGCCACCGGCTCTAAGTGGAGATGCCGGGGTCAAAAATGGTATCCTCATTTTTGGTGGAGGAAAGTAAGGGAGAAACCTCAGGGTAGGTTACAAATGGGAGAAAAGTACGGATGGTAAATGTGAAGGAATCGTCCTCTTCAACATTTAGAAAAACAACATTTTCACCTCCCCCCGGGTCAAAACATTCATCTTCGTTTAGTTCATCAAAATCGTTCTTCACGGACGTATCGGGCTCAACGTCAAAGGTAAAATGATTATACTCAGCAAGGGGAACAAGGTCATCGTTAAGCAATTCTTCAAGTAAAAGAATGTCCCCTTCCGAGTCATAGTCACTTTCAACACCCGGTGGTGTTGAATCATCTGAAGCAAGAAATATGTCGATCTCTTCCATAAAAGGGTCACTATCCTCAACGGGGATAGGAGATGGAGAGAGAGACTCGATTGTAGCATTAGAATATTCAGAATTAGATTCTTCCGGAGGTCGAGGAAGAGAAAATTCATCAAAAATAGAATCGATCTTTGTAGAATCAATCGGAGAGTCACGATTTAGTAGAGATTCTAAAAGATCCGATTCGGCGTTAAAGCAACGTTCATTCAATCCCGATGGAACAGAATGACAACATCTAATCCTTTTGATTAGGAAAATTTTTCTCATTATTGAGAATTTCAATCGGCAAATCGTAAAGATGATTGAAGAAATATACTATCATCCTTTTGAATTTCCTTCTTCGATAATTACTCACATCACTAGATAATCGTCGTTAGAATCGAAAAAAGGATTAGAAAAAGTCGTGAAATGAGATTCCGGTGAATCATCATTAATGGCACATCATACTCACTTTTACCATCAGATAAATCCGTGGACTCACTTGGGTTTTGGACAAGGTTCTCAACAACAAATAATATATAATGGGGGGGGGGGGTGGGGGGGGGGGGGGTGGGGGGGGGGGGGGGGGGGACTTTATGAATTCGTCCGAGTTTCCATTTCCGGATTGTGTCAAGATGCCATCCTCCATTATGAGAGAGTCAACGGGCTCCTCGGGCGATAAAGCGGGTATGATTGCTTTAGACATAGAATATCGAGCAATAATATATCCTAAAGGAATATAATCATCCTCGTTGACAAAAGGAATAGAAAGCATGCAACGACGAGCAACAGAATTCTTTTCTTCTTCGTAAACTTGCTCTTTTTTTCGAATTTCGCTGCCCCATTCATTAAAATCTTGCTTAAGTTTTTTTGAATCAATCTCAACAATCCTCTCTCATATTCTTCAATTAATCATCATCGCCTCAAAATCTTTTAATAGCCCAAACCATTCGTGATATCTTTTAAATATTGGTAATCTAACCAATTGCTGTTCCATTAGCCTCATTTCCTTTCCCTCGATACTCATATCGTCATTTTTATTTCTTCGACTCAATTTATTTCTTAAAGCTCTCTTGTAATTATCGAGGGCATTGTAGAAATTTTTTGAAGATCGACGAGTCTTGCGGAGGGTTTAGGATTGTCAAAACCGGAAGAATTAGGATAAGAGCAAGAATTTTGCTCCAATAAACAACATTCATGGTTGACATTGAAAAGTTTCATGAGGACCCCTGCAATTTGCACAACAAAGATATTGTTGAGAAGAATTTTGAAAATTTTGTGGAAAATAATTATCACCAAAGTTTTGATTGTAGCACGGTTCCGGCTCATAGACAAGCGGGACTCGTGATGGACAATCATAACCGTAGTGAGAATCGTTCCCACATAACTCGCACGAATATGTCTCGAACTGGGGTTGTGGAGGTGGGTAAGAAAAATTTGGAGAATTATCAAAAGAATTCGTTTTGGACATAAGCTAATGAATTTTCACTATTAGCAGCGCAATATGAACCAAATCCATCATCAAGCTTGTTTCCACACCAACCGCACGAGCATCGTCGACAAAGTATACCATCTAACGGATCACCGCATAAATAGCAACTAAGTCCGTTATATGACATGTCGAAGAATTAAACGATTAAGAGGATAAGAAGAAAGAATTAAATGGATAAGAAGAAAAAGAAGATTATTTTTGGTTTTTTCGATTCTTTAAACAACTTATTTTATATACGGACAAAACGAGAGACAACTTAAACCAAATATCAACAACTTCAACACGGTAAGCTCCTTAAAATTGCTTCTGTAAGTGAGGCCGTATTTCGTAGTGACACAAATGGCAAGTTTTTGAATCTTTTGTTCGATTTGGGAACTTTTCAAGTTCACCGGAACTTATTTATGATAATACCTCAATTAAAGGTATTATATGTTGGTGTTCTTTTACCAACTTTGTGTATTTTATTTCTTTTTTTTAAGGACATTTTATATTTTTGATTTTTTTATATTTTTTTTAATATGATAACTATACTAAAAAGAAAAAGAAAATATTTTTTTACTTTTTATATTTTTTATATTTTTTTTGGATTTTTGAAATATTTAACAAGAATGAAACTTTCGAGGACGAAAGGATCTTCAAACCAAAATCAGCAAACGTAAACGACGGTATCTTTAACACAAGTCCCCGACAACGGCGCCAAAAATTGATTGATAGTTTTATACACTAATAAAATATACTAATAATATTTCAAAGAGCAATTAAGAACTTTCCTAAAGTCTCCCTTAACAAAAGCTCACTCTAAAAGATATATATAATATATAATACGTATTATTTGGTTTAGTTTAGATATAATAAAATATATAAATATATTATATCTAAAAACGCCAGTGTTTGAAATATTAACACGTTAACAATTGCAACATATATATTGAATATAGAAAACGTCGAGTTTTGCGAAAAATGGAAAACGTTATATAAACGGGGAATTCATGATGAAATTTATATAAATTACTATATTTACGATTCACTGAAACTGCTATTATTCTATAAACTGATAAAGGAACTAAGTTATATTTTAAAGATATACTAAAATCTAACTGTATAATAACTTGACAACGAACAAAAACTATACTTTTACAATGAGACGAACTGTTTTAGACACGACCCGTCGATGAAACAAAATAAAATTTATAAAATATTGTTTCATATTCTATAATCGTTATAAACTGTTACAAACATTGTTTACTTAATTCGTAACTTAAAAACGTGTGTCTAACGTTTATGCAAGAACTTTTATTTTATTAAGCGGTGATTTCAGAAAACGAGTCAAACTAATTGGTTTAACTATTTTACTCACACTTATTATATAATACTTGCAAAGCATTATATACGTCACATTAATCTTTGGATTGGTTGCTTTTGTTATATGATTCGCGGTATGAGATATATAAGGGTTTGTTTTTCATATGTAATATATAAGGAAAATATTACATACATTGCGTTCACTTTTCAATTTATTTATTTAACCAACCACCAAACTATTATAACTTTAAATATAAATCTTTTATCAACGTGACGCGTTGATGTAACCATTCATCGGGAAACCCATATACATTATCGAGCAACTTCGCCTTCCGTTAATGTTGTGCATGTTAGATGCATATCTGCCAATCGTTCTTCATCATCAATGTGAGTTCATAACCTCGCTTTTCAATCTTTTGAATGTTTATAAACCCGCGAGGGGGAACATGCTTTGTCTACAAACTCTTTACCTTACTTAGATTTATCCTTATAACACTGTGATCATGTTTTAAATGATATTATGAGTTTCTGTGGGGGAGGGGGGGGGGGGGGGAGCCTTACTTTACGCGTTTGGATAAATGTTGTTAATATATTTTGGGGTGAAAACATGCACTGTTTTAATATATGGGACACAAGGGATCAATTTATATTATGATTACGTGTTTTGCCTAAGTAGCGATAACCCAAGTTTGAGCCATTATCATGAATTGTCCAAGTGCATATAATGTAGTTGTTAATTACATTATGTGACGGAATGGTATGAATAGATCTAATTGGGAAACGACCCTCCCTCGTTCGGAGTGATTAGCTATCACACCCCCTGGGAACGAACGTTATAGCATGTCGAATTTGGGGATGTTTATTCGGGTAATAACATCTAATCGGGGCAGAAATTGCAATTAATATTAGTTGGAAAGAAAGATTGTCGAGACTAATGTCATGAGCTTAGGAACCCATTAGGGTTCGAGATGTTTGCAATTTGTTGTGTTTTCATCAGGGAAGTTTGTTATGTTTGTGATAGTTGTGGTTAAGCTTTATCACGGGGGAAGAATCTTGTGTCCTATGTTATCCGTTTTCTAGGCGACTATTTGGAGATTTAAATGGTCTGGCATGTTTTGCAACTGTTGATTTTATAAAAATCATGCATATATTTTGAAAGGACATTTAAGGAATTAAATGGTCATAATTATTTGGAAACCGTTGGGTTTATTTTTCATCATCTAAACTAACCAATAACTCACCACTTTATGTTGACATTTTTAAAACATGTTTTTCCAGGTAAAATTAAATGCTTGGATTATCTGATGTGGCATTGGAGTCTAATATTGACAAGATTCCATAATTTGGGATTCTACAAATAGATTTTAATCTCGTTGTGTCGCTTTCAAGCTTTTCATGGTGATGCAATTATGGGACAACCATTATTTTGATTTCAGAAAATCAACGAGATTGTTTTACAAACGACACATTTATAGGTCGTTCTTTTGTATCTACGCTGTGTATTATGAAGTAGCACCACCAAGTGGAATTCCGCTGCGTGTGATTTTGGGGTGTTAGAGATATGGTATCGAGCACGGCTATAGAGACTCAGTTGCATAAGTTTACCCTAGACCATATCGTTTTCCACAACATTACATCACATCCAAACATTTTCAAAGTGCATACACCTACATCTTATGTGCTTACATTACGTGCTGCATTAAGTGCTTACGTGACATACGTATATATATGTAATATATATACTTACATCTTTTGCGTATATCACACATTTATTTATAAAAGAGTTATTTATATAAATACAAGAACGTTTCTTAAGACATTGTGAGTTGCACAATGTCTCCATTACTACCTCGACATTGTGGAGTTATACAATGGTCCTCATTATTAACTTTCTTAGACATTGTGAGTTGCCCAATGTTTCATTTGTCATCAGGCTATTGTAAGTTAAACAATGGACCTCTAAGGACATTAATTTTCTTCATAGCTTTATACAATATCGTACTACACGAAGACCGTTATAATTTTGTTTACATAGAATTATGTATGAATCTAAGTATTACAAGTCTTGTATGGGCGGGACTTGTAATATGAGGATTGATATGATAATTGCTATGTTAACAAAGCCCGTCACAGTTCTGTTTACATGGGATTATGTATGAATCTAAGTATTGCAAGTCTTGTATGGGCGGGACTTGTAATAGGAAGATTGATATGATAATCGCTATGCTGATTCGTTCATAGAGATCTTTACCTTATTTACTCTAACCGAGTACTCATTAACTATCTTGAACTCTATGTTGATCTCGCCTGGCAGTTTTTACTCCCAGCTTCCAAAGACGAGTTTTAAATCACTCGTCCCATACTCATTAGAGCACATGCATCGTCATGTCATCCATCACCTTGAAAGTTATGTGGGTACGCGTATTGCATCGGGAATTATTAAGTAGGATGATTTATAATCTGTTTATTTAAAAGGATTGGGACGCCTCTTCAGTTAAATAAATAAATTATAAATCACCGAACCATAAGTTTATAAATTTATTATTTACATAAATTGGGACGCTTCTTTATGCAAATAATAAATTATAAATGAGTGGGCTTAATGGTATCCGATATGAGACGAGTATGAACCTGAACTCGATAATCACCGGAATTCGTTATAAAGGTCTAGAGACACAATCGTGTCTTGCTACTCAGCAGAATCTTAAGGCCTCACTTGGAGCTGCCTTATCACATTCTTAAGTTATTACTTTTGCCGTTGCTAATCCTCGCGATCACGAACTGTTCGTAGAACTAACAGACTTGTTACACACTTGAGTTAATGGAGTTGATTCGTCCTTAAACTAGCGACTGAGTACCATAATCCGCCGTCTATCGCATAAGCTCTTCCGCGAGCTCCTCTCATTTATTGAACTTTATTCTGGGGATATTGTTTCTCGGAGGGTCCTCACCCTCTGCATCCCATCACCATTTGTCATAGTTATTGTCGTTATGGTTGCTGTTGTTGGGTCCTGGAGTGGTCCCAGATTGTACAAACTTTATCAACTAAGTGATGAAACCCACCTTAAACAAGATAAGCATATGTCGATATAGTATTCAGTTGAATTACTAACTACTCATTGCAGACAAATATACACCAAATTTAATTCAGATACTAATTAGTATCTTGCCAAGTAGAGTTTGGGGTACTTACATCCATAAAGCCAACGTTGATGTGAATTATCGAACCCTTACAGATAGTAGAAAACGAGACACCGTCCTCGACATTTAGAAAACTTTTACAAACATACTCATGCAACTACACCTTCTTCTAGAGGATTTTCACTAATAATGAAGACTTTCCCTTATAACGATGTTATAACCAGTCATAAAGATCTGTAATGAAATATTTTGAGATACCCATTTTGATGGATTAAATATCCTGGACAAACCTAACCAAAATTTTTTTGGTAGATGGAGAAGGTTAGAAACACCGAATTTAGCTGAATAAAGTTATCACGTCGGTATAGAACGAGTTATTAAACCTTAAGTCTTCCTTGGTCACACATCGGATAACACAAATGTAATCTCGGACGAGATTTCTTTAAGGGGTAGGTACTGTAACATCCGAGAATTTTCGGAATTTTAAAGGAGATATAAGTTATTCGTAGGTTGAATTATAAAAAACGAGCAGCTAAATCACGTTTTCATTATTCGGACTCTAAAGCAATTTGATGTAAAACGACATTCCTGGCAACTTTTTAGTTTTTACCGAGATCCGAAAACAGTCATAAGGTGACTGAAATGCCCTTGCAAGATTTATAAACGAGAAAATAATTAAATTATAATTAATTTACACTTTTTATTAAATAAAAATATTTAATAAATTAGTCATCATTTTATTCATTAACGTTTATTGATAACGCAAATATACGGGCTAAAAAAATTTATTTATATTTTTACTTTTGAACGAGACGTAACCGGTTCACCAAATAAATAACGAACATTTTTATAAATGTTATAAAAATGTTTACGAAATATTATCAAATAAATACTCATTTTTATCAGAAAAATGATTTTGAAAACAATGGGGCGCAATTTTCGTAACTTGAAGCATTCGATAAGTCGCTCAAATGAAGTCCTCCGCACCAATATATTGATAAAAGTTTCTTAACACGTTACACATTTAGTGACCCTCAAGAAATTACACATGCCACTTTGATTTAAAAGTTTTAATATAACTAAAAAAACTTTTACATAATTTCATTTCCATCTCAAAATTTTACACACATACATAAATAGACTTTTCTCTCTTCTCTCTCCACTTTTTTCCCCTTTGTTTTTCGGCCCACCGCCCCACCACTCAGCCACCGTGCGGCCCCGGTCGCCGGCCCCCGGCCGTAAAACTTTTCCGGCGGATTTTTCCCGTGAAACCAAATGATTTTTCTCTTCCTCCGATCTACCCAACACACTATACCCCCACTGCCGCCAACACGCTCTTTGCCCCCCCTCCGCTGTCTCATCCAGCTGCCACCATAACACCAAACCACCACCACAGCGGGTGGGTTCGTTTGGATCCGGCAATAGCAGCAAGGGCTGCGTTTGTTTTTCCCGAGCACCATAAGGGTGCGTCGGTTTGATTATTTCACCGAGATTGGGTGCATTTGGTTTTAATAAAACAACCCACGATGGGAGTTTGTTTTGGGACAGCCTTAAAAGGGGTGGTTGTTGGTTTGATATTGCCACTGAAACCACCACCGCAAGGTGGTGTTCGGTCGGAGCCACGCACAAGGGTGTGTTTGGTATAGTGGCAGCCCTAGGGGCGTTTGTTTGTTCGAGTGTATCGGCCCGCAAGGCTGCGTTTGAATTGTTGGCTCAAATAGGGTGCGTCCGGGTTGGTTATTAAAAACGCAGCGGTGCGTTTGGCTGTTGAGAACAGCCATAGGCTGTGTTTGGTTTGTTATAGCACGGAATTAGGTGCGTTTGGGGTCCAGGTCAGCAGCAAAGAGGCTGCGTTTGGTTGTTATGTGGCACCAAGGGGTGCGTTTGGTTTTTCTATCTCGAACAAGGGTCCGTTTGGCTTAGTAGAAAAACAACTAGGGCTCGTTTGGTACTGGCAAAATCGCCAGGTGTGTTTGGTTATCTAGGTTACACACGTAGGGTGCGTTTTGGTTTATACTTTCACGAAAAGGGTTCGTTGGTTATATATATATAAAGGTGTGTTTGGTTAGGGGCGAATTCGGTTTAATAATATAAACGTGGATTTTAATATATAAAAACCGGTACTAAATTGTGTTTAAAAATTGGTAAATAAATATAATGTTTTATTATTGGTTTAGTTTAGATATAATAAAATATATAAATATATTATATCTAAAAACGTGAGTGTTTGAAATATTAACACGTTAACAATTGCAACATATATATTGAATATGGAAAACGTCGAGTTTTGCGAAAAATGGAAAACGTTATATAAACGGGGAATTCATGATGAAATTTATATAAATTACTATATTTACGATTCACTGAAACTGCTATTATTCTATAAACTGATAAAGGAACTAAGTTATATTTTAAAGATATACTAAAATATAACTGTATAATAACCTGACAACGAACGAAAACTATACTTTTACAATGAGACGAACTGTTTTAGACACGACCCGTCGATGAAACAAAATAAAATTTATAAAATATTGTTTCATATTCTATAATCGTTATAAACTGTTACAAACATTGTTTACTTAATTCGTAACTTAAAAACGTGTGTCTAACGTTTATGCAAGAACTTTTATTTTATTAAGCGGTGATTTCAGAAAACGAGTCAAACTAATTGGTTTAACTATTTTACTCACACTTATTAAGGTATTACTTGCCAATGCATTATCTCGTCACATTAATCTTTGGATTGGTTGCTTTTGTTATATGATTCGCGGTAAGAATTATATAAGGGTTATTTTTCATAAGTAATATATAAAGAATATATATTACACACTTTGCGTATATTTTCAATTTATTTATTTAACCAACCACCAAACCATTACAACGTTAAATCTAAATCTTCATCAACGTGTAGCGTTGATGTAACCATTCATCGGGAAACCCAAATATATTATCCTAGGCTAGTGGATCTTAGCCGTTAAGATTAGTTGCAACTTCTTGATCGAGCCGCTTCGTCTTCAGTTCGTATTGTGCATATTAGATGCCTATCTGCCAATCGTTCTTCATCATCAATGTGAGTTCATAACCTCGCTTTTCAATCTTTTGAATGTTTATAAACCCGCGAGGGGGAATACATGCTTGTCTACAAATTCTTTACTTACTGGGTCATCTTATAACAATGTGATTGTTTTTAAAGGATATTATGAGTTTCATAGCCTCACTTTTACTCGTTTTAGATAACTGTTATATATATTTTTGGGATGAAAATATGCATCGTTTTATAAATGGACACAAGTGGATCAATTTTATATTATGATTACGTGTTGCCTAAGTAGCGATAACCCAAGTTGAGCCCCTTTATCATGAACTGTCAATTGCATAGATGTAGTTGTGAATTACATTATGTGAGCGCGAATGTTATAAATAGATCTATTTGGGAAACGACCTCCCCGTTCGGGTGACTAGCTATCACCGGGAACGAACGTTATAGCATGTCGAATTTGGAGATGTTTCGGGTTAGACATCTAATCGGGGCAGAAATTGCAATATATATTATTGCAAGAAAGATCGTCGAGCTTCAGTGTCATGAGCTTAGGAAAGGTAATCAGGGTCTCGTGATGTTTGCATTTGTTGTTTCATCATGGGAAGTTTATATGTTTGTGATAGTTTCAGTTTGCTTTATCACGGGAAAAATCTTGTGGTCCTATGTTATATGTTTTGGCGACTATTTGGAGATTTAAATGGTCTGGCATGTTTTGCAACTGTTGATTTTAGAAATCATATATATATTTTGAAAGGACATTTAAGGAATTAAATGGTCATATATACTTTGGAAACCTTTGGGTTATTATTCATATCTAAACTAACCTATGAACTCACCAACTTTATGTTGACGTTTTTAAGCATGTTTTTCTCAGGGGAATTAAATGCTTGGATTATCTGATGTGCATTGGAGTCTAAATTGACAAGATTTCATACTTGGATTTCTACAAATGATCAAATCTCGTTGTGTTGCTTTCAAGCTTTTCATTGTGATGCAATTATGGGACAACTATTATTTTGATTTCAGAAAATCAACGAGATTGTTTTACAAACGACACATTTAGAGGTCGTTCTCTTGTATCTAGCGCTGTGTATTATGAAGTAGCACCCCAAGTGGTATTCCGCTGCGTTGTTAAAATTTTGGGGGTGTTACAGACAAAAAGATAGCTTGACCTCTGAATGGGAAATTAATTTTTCTCGAGAATGAATTACTTTATATTCATTCAAAGGCTTGTGTTTACTTTGCAACACAACCTGTGCTTCCTCCTTCAAATAAGTGTACGTGTCAGTGCATTTATTTATGTAAACGAGAGAAATCTTGTTTTTAATGGTGTTGTTTTTGCAGAATAATTAAAGGATATCAGTTTCTCATACTCCATAACTCAAGAGGAGATTATTCAAAGTCAGGATAGAGTCTTCTGCTAAAAAGAGTTTGGGTGATCAGGAGGATGCATCCAAACAGGGGAGGAATGAAATTGATAAAGATAAAGGGATTGCATGGTTTTAATAGGATTCAGAGACTCAGGGGAGGTATGGTCATGATATTGGAGTTAATACTGCTAGTACACCAATTACTACTGCCAATATTGCTATTACTACTGTTGAACCTGTTACTACTGCCAGTGCACCAATTACTACTGCTGGTGTATCTGTTAGTACTGTTGAACCAAGTACTCCTCCAACGATAACAACAACAACAGATGTTATTGAAGAAGAAGATCTCATAATTGCTCAGACCCTTATGAAAATGAGAAGTGAGAAATCAAAAGAAAAATCAAAGGAAAAAGGAGTCATTCTAGGGGGGGGGTGGGTGGGGGGGGGGGGGGGGGGGGGGGGGGGGGGGGGGGGGGAGGGGGGGGTGGGGGGGGGGGGGGGGGGGGGGGGGGGGGGGGGGGGGGGGGGGGGATTATGCTACAAGACTAGCAAGAGGAGTAATTATGAAAGAAGCTAGTGAGACTGCTACAAGACCAACTGTGCCACCTCCACAAATTGATCCAAAAGATAAAGGAAAAGGCATCATACAAGAGCATGAGAAACTAGTGAAAGTGAAAGGTAAAGATCAAATTGAATATGATGCTGATGTAGCTCAGAGACTTCAAGAAAAGTTAGATAAAGAAGTCAGGATTGAAAGAGAAAGAGAAGAAGAAGCTAGTAAAGCTTCAAACATTACTGAATGGGATGATGTTCAAGCTATGATGGATGCAGACTATGAGTTAGCTACAAAATTACAGGCAAAAGAGCAAGGAGAGATATCCATTGAAGAAAGGTCAAAGTTATTTGTGGAACTCATGAATGAAAGAAAGAAACATTTTGCAAGACTTAGAGCAGAAGAGTAGAGAAGAAAACCACTAAACCAATAACCAATGCTTGGAGAGGATCTATATCTAATTATTTGAAGAACATAGATGGATATACACTGCAGCATTGAGAGGTTATTCCTTTGATGAGATCAAGACTTTGTTTGAAACAACAATGAGGAAGGTAAACACTTTTGTTCCAATAGAGAGTGAAGTTGACAGAGCAGTTCCTGAGTTAGCAGCTGGAAGTTCAAAAAGGGCTGCAGAAGAAGAACTTGATCAAGAAAGTTCTAAGAGGCAAAAGACTGGTGAAAGCTCAGAACTAGCTGAAGAACCAAGAGATAAAGAAGCTGATGAACTGTCACAAGAAGAGCTACAACAAATGATGATAATAGTTCCAGAGCAAGGGATGAATGTTGAAGCCTTACAAACTAAGTATCCAATAATTGACTGGGAGATTTACACTGAAGGCACTAGGAAGTACTGGAAGATCATCAGAGTTGGAAATCATACTGAGGTACATCACTTCTTTGATGATATGCTAAAAGCCTTTGACAGGGATGACTTAGTGATGTTGTGGAGTCTGGTTAAAGAGAAGTTTAATTCAACAGAACCAACAGATGACAAAGAAAGAGAGATATAGGTTGAGTTAAAGAGATTATTTGAACCAGATATAGATGATGAGTTATGGAAGCTTCAAAAGCATATTCATGATTTAACTTGGAAGCTATATGATTCATGTGGAGTGCATCATGTGTCTACAGAGAAGGGAATAGACATCTACATGCTGGTAGAGAAGGAGTATCCATTGTCAAGGGGAACTCTTACATTGATGTTGGTCGCAAAGCTCTTGGTGGATCAAGATAATGAGATGTTACAGAGAAATTCTTAGGGAGTTATTATGCAAGCTGAAAGACTAGAAGATGAAGTGTTTGGTAAGAATCCTCTCAAGAGAAAAAAGTATAATTTCAAGAAACTTGTTGTTAGAGGTAAATCAAAGTTTAGGGTTGATTGTTAGGAATAAAAGGATTCTTAATGGTATCTATGTTGTTAAGTTACAACTTGCTGTTGGAGTTACTGCTGCAGCTCTAGATTAAAGAAAAAAGTTTTACGTATTACTACTGTTAGTGTAATATTAGTACTGCCAGTACAAAATATTACTACTGCTAGAAGAGTTTTTGCTGTTACACTTAGTTAGTATTGTTAGTCTGTTTTAGTACTGCTAAAGAGATATGTATGAGATATTTAGGAAAGATATGTATGAGTAGAAAACGCGTTGTAAGCCCATTAGGGTTCCTTGTTGTATAAAAGGATTCCATAGGTCAGTACGTTCATAAATCTCATTCTTATATTTTAGTCATATATAGCTTAATGGTTTTGTATAAATCCTCCCCACCCCCCACCCCCCCCCCCCCCCCACCCCCCATAACACTACTCTGGAGTGTTCGTATTAATATTTTGAGGCATAAAGCTTGTATTATACAATCTTGTTTGTCATTGTTCTTATTGCATTATTCTTCTTTAGTATCATTGACTGGATTATGTATAGTCTTTGTATATCAATAAAGTTTCTTCCTTAGTTGTCTTGGATTTATCCCAATACCAACTAAGCCTTATACAAGCTTAAGCAAAAAGAAAGAACATGTTTTCATCGAAGAGAAATGATGTTTTCGTTAAAGAGAAAGAATGTTTCGTCGAAGAGAAAGAATGTTTTTGTCTAAGAGAAAAGAATGTTTTTGTCGAAGAGAAAGAATGTTTCTTCGAAGAGAAAGAATGTTTCGTCGAAGAGAGAGAATGTTTATGTCAAAAAAAATGTTTTCATCAAAGAGAAAGAATGTATAGTCGAAGAGAAAGAATGTTGTCGTCGAAGAGAAAAGGATTTTTTCGTCAAAGAGAAAAGGAGTGCGTTTTAACTTATGTTGTTAAAAGGCTTGAATATGAATTTTCGGATATGACCTTTAACGTTTGCGATCGCAAGTTAAAGATACTTGAATATTTTAGATGAAATATTTAAGTTGTCAAACCTACTAGGAGGAGTGTTAGATTTGTATCTAACTTTTTCTTGACAAAAGAGTGGATTATTCGGAAGAAAGCAAGATGATGATTAAGAGAATGTGTGAGTGAAGACTCTAGGAGATATAAAACCGTTTTATGACTCATTTGACTTTTTACATTTATGACACGGACGCGAAGAAAAATATTCTAGTGTGAGAAAATATATACCTAGATGCATAAGATATATAGATATAAGCATGCAAGTTTATCTAAGCATGCAAGTTTATCTAAGCATGCATCAACATAATAATCAACAAGATTGTTAGGATTAAGAAAAAGACTCGGTCACCCCATGCTTTCTTACATTTAGCATAGCTCATAGTTTTTATTAGTA